>JAQGAF010000280.1:0-60285 GCA_034687865.1 Kryphioiulus occultus
GGTAGGCATAAGGTTTCATATGTGTTAGAAGTTTTAAAACCACTGTCATATACAGACAATTTTGGTCAACACTAAATGTAAGTACATGCAGTAAATGCAGATCACTGAACATTTCAATAAGATTATTCGGATATAATGAATGATTACTGTAAAATGTAAGTTCAAGCAGTAAATGCAGATCACGTTTGAGACAGTCCCTTGAGTGGTCAACTTACAAAGGTTCCACTGTATAAGCAGAAATAACAAAATTTTTATCGGTTGCAAAACGCAAAATGTAAAACATAAAGTTCCAAAGCCACTTTATATAAATTTTAAAATCACTGCCATATCCAGACAATTTTTAATAAACACTAAATACTAGCAGAAATATCAAAATTGTCCTAATTCCCAAAAACCTAAAATGGTAGGCATAAGGTTTCATATGTGTTAGAAGTTTTAAAACCACTGTCATATACAGACAATTTTGGTCAACACTAAATACCAGCAGAAACATAAAATTTTCCTAATTTTCAAAAACCTAAAATGGGAGGCATAAGGTTTCATAGATTTGAGAAGTTTGAAACCCACTGCTACACGCAAATTATATTTAACAAGCAGAAATATCAAAATTTCCATTGGTTTTAAAAACCTAAGGTACCAAAGTTGTTAGAAGTTTGAAAACCACTGTCATGTATCACAGGACCAACTTATTGCATATTCCAAAACATACTAAATGCAAAAATCGCATAAGTGGAACAGTTTCCTTGCCTGTGCTGTTACTTATCCTGTTCCGATTGCACAAAGTGCTTAATTCACCACGGCCCACGCTTAAAATGCATTTCGCACTCAGACCCCTTCGAGAATTCGGCCTCAACGGTGCAAATGCGCAGCAATCTCAGCTTCGCATCCACTGTTTTCGAGCGATTTTCGTTGCTAATGCAAAGCGAAATAAGTGATAAATTAGTGTTTGCACTCGGAGTTGCGATTTACGATGCTTTGTTTTCCACTTGCTCGATTTGCGCAGCTGCATTTCTCGAATTCGATTCCGGGGCTGTTTTTTAAACCAAATTCGCATCTCATAAATCCTGGAATTAGATGCAAGCGCCACACTGGGGAATTATTATCGCCGCTTACAAAAGCGAAGATATCCGCCATGTACCCGCTCGCTAATAACCTTTTTCATTGCCATTAGGGCGGTATGTGTCGACCTCTATGATTTAAGTTGCCTAAATGGCGTTCAAGCCTGCTTCCTGCCCGCCATATTGAATTTGACACGTCGAATGATTTACTGCAACGTTTAATCTCGAAAACAGGCCTTGTAAATCAACTGGTAAATGCCAGGGTCAATTGGAGTCAGTGGTTGAATTCCAAGTGCAACATGTGCACGAGTTGGACGATACAAGGCGCTTATGATCTTTTTGTACAAATTGATATGGGTGATAGGGGACACCGAGACAAACATTTTTTACCATGAATGTGTGGTCGCTTAGGTCACCTTTCACCGCTAGGGGCGTTTACAGTTGTTGATGAACCAGGTATAAATCTAATGGAAATGGCAGAGACAATCGTGTGTATTCAAACAACCAGCTTTTCTATTCAGAGAACATGCTCAAAACTGCGCCTTCCAACGTCAATGCATGCCTTACACCTCTCAAGCATTGAACCCAGGACGTCTTGAAAGATTCCCTTGAAATGCTGGGTGTCTTTCAAGATGTCCAGTTGGATGTTTGAATGCACACTTGGTCCACCAAAAACTGTATACGCCCCTATAGCGGTGAAGGTTAAGATAAGAGACCGCACATTCAGCACCAAAAAATGTTTGTCTTGTACATATCAATTTCTATAGAACGATCAAAACCACCCTGCATAGTGGAAACATCTTTTTTAACAATTCTATATTTTTAACCTTAATACATCATCAATCCTTCTTTAAATGCCCTTACAAAAATTTGAAAGGTATTTTTAAAGTTGCTAGTAAGTAGGCTTCCATTTTTTTCGTATTTTTTTGGTATCAAAAATGTTTCAACAAGTCTGATTGGGTGAAAAATATCCCTATCATAGGTTTCAGAGGGATACCTTACAGTGTACAACATTTTGGAAACCTATGAAATACATTGGATATAGAGGAAATCTTTCAATAACCAATAATAAAACCTTAAGGAAACCATCGTAGGTATCTTTTCCAAGGTTTCATATCGTGTATACCAATAATACACCATAAAAATACCTTGATAACTACTGGTTACTAGAAATTCACCAAAGTTAAACCTAAAATTTTTGTAAGGGTTTTTGCCCTGATTTGGCCTTATGGTGCACCATGTACAACGAAATTGATTACACGGTGTCCCATAGTGGCAAAAGTACTAACAAAAGGCAAAAGACGATACCTATGAAGGGTAACTTCTGAGACACCCTGTCGACACCCTCGCAATACAAATGCATTCACTGACATGATATATCTCAGTAATAAGCATATATCCATTCTACCTGCATTAATAAATAGTGCGACGATGATGCCCTCTGGCTAGACTTTCACGGCGATATCTCATGCAGTCGGCATCCCACAGTCAAATTGGATGTAGAAATGCAATTTCGCGTGCCTTGAGCTATTCACTGAATCCTTGATAAAAATGTAGGACAGGGAGATTTGGCGAAGGAAGGCATATTCATCGTTATTGCTGGCAGTAGAAGAATGCAAAACTCAAAATTCGTCTTCGTTTTATGCCTGATTAATTCTGCTTTTTGAACGTGGGAGAAGCCGGTGAATTTGAATATCGTTGCAGTCGTGTGGGATTACATTTCCACATGCAACACTTTTCGGCTCAGTCACTGAAAGCAAAAATCCTCATGATTTTCCTTATAAAACACAATTGCCATGGTTGCGTTTTTGAATTTTTGATTTTAAATCTGAGTTTGAATTTGCCGCTCATCAGTGCGAGCGTTGATTCGTCGAATGGAGTCACGTGCGCGAGGAGACTGCGTGAGATTCCATCTTGGAAGACTTTCTAGTAGACAAAAAAGCTCAACTGAGTTTTTGCAAAATTTGCAATATAGCGTAAAATGCCAAATACTCGACGTGCTGCATATACATGTATTTACCAACTTTGCAGTTGTATCTCAAGCAAATCAGCCATTAGCAGGTAATTATTATATTGGTTGTTCAAAAAACGAAGAGTCTAAATTGTATTTTTGACGTTTTTAAGTACGATTTGGCGATACTCAGCTAGTCTCTTCTGAAGCGATTAAACTAATTAGACAATTTAACGAAAAGTAGTTTTGTGTCCAAGAGAGGTGCGACATACGAAATTGATAGCTTTACCTTCAGTTTCCAAACCCTTGTGGTTTAGATAAGTCATCAAATGTGGGGTTTCTGTCCACAAATGTTATTCATTGGCAGCAACATCAAGTATTTAAAGGTACTCGCTATTTATGAGATAATTCTGCAGTAATTGGCCTGCTCGAACATTATCATCTTGTCTGTCAGCCATTTTAATTGAGCGAACAATTATTTTTTTGATTGACTTTAAACGCCATTGGTTTTTGCTTTATGAATTTTATATCAGGGGCTCATATCTAAATGTCAACTGGCTAAAAATAACTTGAATAACAAATTCTATAACGACTTTATTACGGACACTGAAAATTCAGTACCAATTGTTAACATGTTCAGCAAAAGCATTCATAAATTATGAGATGGCTGCTAGTAAAGTCAATCAGACTGTCAGAAAATTAATTAGCTTTGCTGATCTACTGACGATTTTGTGATTACCTTGATGCACTAGAAAAAATGAAGTCAAAGAAAAGGTTTTTGGAAACGCAGAATTTGACTGAACTGCACGTACATTTATACAGAACAGAAAAGGTTCAACCACATTAGTTTATGGATTAAGTTGTCCTTTTATAGGATTACAACTTAGTTTTATTCTTTGTGTATAATCCCTTACAAATGGTGAGACAGTTTTGCACAAAGCACATATATATAGCCTTCTTTAGCATACAAGGTTTTTTTTAGAATTCACTTTAAGCAAAAAAATACGGTAAAACATTTCCCGGTTAATGTAAACTTGTCAGTGTATCTCTGAAATCACATAGGAAATAACAACGACCCACATGTCGTAAATTTGGATCGAATTGTTTCTGAATGATTTTTTGTGAGATGGAAGCCTTGCCTCTATTTCCTCCCCATTACAATATAACCTATCGAGCTTTGTTTGTCCTGGATCTGATATGGTTTCTTTAAAATGACCTGCCAACCTAAAAGAGATAGATGTGATTGATTTGGCTTAAATTTGCGCTGAAATGCTAAAGGGCGAGGGGACCATATGATTTGTAAGATAGGCTTTTATGGGTCCTCGGACGATTGTGGATGGCATCAAACGGATTTCGACTGAAAATGGTTTCGTTATCGATCTGATGGCCACCGAGGAGTTTTTCCACTACACTGATTTTAGTTGCTTAGGGTCAACCGAACTGAAGTGAGCGACACCATGGCGACACGTAGCTGTCCATGTGCGAAAATTGGTAAACCTGAATTCCCGGACTGCATCAGAAATCACGTTTTTTCCCATGTTGCCTTACTTCTTGCAGTGTGTGTTGATTAATTTCATCGCCTTTGGCCTTTGGAAATCGTTATTGTCAGGCTGGGATGATGGCCATTTCGGTATTCCCATATAGCTCTTATAAAGTCATTGATCATCTGGAAAAGATTTGGCATGCTTTATTGGATTTTTATGCATTTCGGATATACTTCGTCATATGCCTGCTCCAAACGTTAGAGAAAATGGATTTACTTTGAAAAAGTCATGGGCATTCCACAAAGTAATAATGCATTTTACACAGCTAACTATTGGTTAACACAACTCAAGGGATGATAAGCAATTCCTTGGAAATAGAAGTGAAATTGCCAATTTCACAAAAATACCTATCTAAATGTGCTGTTTCCTTATGAAAAATTGTGTTCTATCTACTGTTTAGATATAACAAGCAATACATATAGCATTCCATACATTGACAAGTGTCATAATTCAGGGAAATTTATTTCATAACCTGTAAAAATATAAATAATAGAGGAACCGTTTATTTATATTTAACGTATAGTGGTCTAGTATACAAAAGCCGTGATGAGAAGCCCACTATCTCATTGTGTCTATGGTTGTGGAAGGAAAGAAATCCATATTTTGCATTGCAGAAAAATTATTAATCTTTGTTTGATCCATAGTGATGAAATTCACACTCATTGTGATAAACAGTTTTTAAATTTTTTATATTTAGTATAGAAATAGATGCAGGTACAAAAAAAATTATAAGCAGTGCAGGTGCATATGTATTACTTAATGTCAACGGTTGAAACAAATTCAGTTTTACATCTTTAGAATTTCATATATAGGGAAACAAAACTTGATGAGCATTGTAGGTACATGTATTACATACCCTAGAAAATATTGAAAACAACTTCCGCCATAGTATGGTAATAATGCTGAGAAAATCGTCCAACAATGGCACAAATGTTGTTATGCTTTTTTGTTTTCTGATTGTCTGCCAGTGTAATAATACTTTCTTCTGTGTTGTGTTTCTAGGTAACTATAACGGCTGTTGAACCGAGCCAATATCTGTGTTGGCAGCGTCGTAAGTTGCACCACGTTCTTAAAAATAAACCTTTTCTGGATTCTGTGATACATAACCTCGTTGGGAAAGATATTACTCAGAAACTGTATTCATTAAATGAACATATGAATCCATTTGCTCGGTCTAATCAGCATCCGTATAATTCCGAGTTATATTGGAAACATTTTCCTCGTAGTTTAAGTGTGGATGTAGTGCACACTGGAACCAAAGGCCACGTCAGATCGCATTTGTGGAGGATGCAATCCAGAAGAGGAAGCAGTACAAATTCAGACAGTCTAGGTATTCAAACTTTTATTCCCCTACGCCCTCTCATCAAAAAACTAAGCAATGGCACTGTTTGAAACGTCCCAATGCCAGCTGGCCAGCATTTTTCACCGAAAGCTATCATTTTTAATATCGTGATTTTTTTTGAACTTGCATGACGTATGCTTTATTTTATGCCAAGCACTGTTATTTTGCAATGAGGTATGATTTCAAACAGCTATCGTTTCATTGTGACCGAAAAACATCTTATACCTATTCACTGTGTTAATTGTGAATAGCAAATTTATGGGACGTTCAAGTATTGTTTCACTACCCTAACACGGTGTCTGGCCGTCTGGAAAATCTGGAAAAGTCAGGGAAAAGTTAGGGAAATTCGTATAATGTCTGGAATTTTTTTGTATATATCATAACAATTTTGTTTGGTAATAAGTGTACCTAGGCCTGGTGGCTGATCACTTGAAAATTAATGCTAGTAAATGTTTTTGTTGCATTAAAATTTGGAAAAAAGAACAAACAACATGCAAATGGGTTATACGTCCATGAATTTAAAAATGATAAACTGAATACACAATTTTGTTTTTTCTGCTCTGAAATTGTCAGAGCCATGAAAAAGTTGGGTTTGCATTGTCTTGAAATTTTTCAAAAATTGTCAAGAAAACCTGATTGTCAGGGAAATTTTATTCAAGATTTAACCGGACACCCTGTCTTAGGGGGACCTTGGTTGACCAAATGATGAATCAACATTGGTTTTTATACAAATTTGGTTTAATAACCATTTGTCATTAATTGTTTTGCGAAACAAGTTTGTTGTGGCCATTCCATTTTGAAAATGTACTTTGTGTGACTAATATCCATTATTTTTACTGAAATACTGAAATTTTGCTTAAAAAATCGCTCAATTATTTTTAGCATGGATAAATTGTTTCTGGATAAATGATTCTTCCTACACATAAGCTTGCTTAATCTTAGCAAAGTAAGTAAACAATATTGACGCAATGTCCAAATCCCAAACCTTCTCTGAGAAAATGAACCGTGCTCCTGGCGAAATATTAATAATAGGGGATTACTGGTGAGATGTACTTCAGGCAGGAACCAAGATCATCAAATTCGCATAAATAACGGCCTTACGTTATCGTGCTGACTAAAGGATGCCAGTATTGCCTAATGGCGCAAGTTTGCCATGAACAAAAGCAGGGAATCGTGCTTTTATTAGATTTGGTTCTGATAGTGAGATGAGAGGCCATTATTAATACAGCGGTTAATGCCCACGCTGTGATGATGTTGAGCATGTTGCGTCATTATTGCCCTTCATCCGCTTCCTAGATGCCAATATACAGTACATCTGCATACATTAACATTGTTCATTCACACTGTACAAGGCAGAGCTTTGTGCACTCATGAATACTGTGAAGATTTGAGCAAGATTCACGTTAGATATTAAATGGTGCAGTTTTCTAAATTGCCAGGTGGAAGGAAAAAGCGTGAAGCTTTTCGAAATTTATTCAATAATATGTAATTGGAATTCGTTCAATTTCCATCCAATTAATGTCAGTATTTAGGGACATTGCAGTGTGTGGTAGTGGGACATTCAAGTATTATGTCATCATGTTAAGGGGAGGGGTTGACTACAGTAGTTTTGTTTTGAAAATGTGCTTTTTTAAGACTAAGTTATTTTCATATTTGCCCTCATTTTGATAACAATTTTGCCTACAGGGTTTTTTGTAATGAACTTGTACTTTTGCGTCTCTGAAACCATTTTTATATTTGCTATTAGAAATTTTGATAACAATTTCGCCTACAGCTTTTTTGGTTTTGAAAATGTGTCTAAAACCCATTTTCATATTTGCTATTTGAAATTAGCGTTATTAATTTGAATTTTTTAGCCTAATTGATTGGAATTTGTCGGCTTAATTAATGCGAATTGTTGGTCAATTACTGTTTCATCACTCTGGGGGATTTGATGATATCATATTTGAACGCTCCCTAGACACGTGGAATGCATTACATCTAATTGTCATATTGGTGATATGACATCTGATGAAATTGCATACTTTTTCAAATCATGTTAGAAATCTAAAACGTGATTCTGCAGTTATAAGGACTCTGTTGAAAATAAATAAATGAAAACAAAACGGAACTAAATTTTATTAACTTTGAAATCTGTGGTATTTTTGGAAAATACAGAGAATTCGAGGTAAGCGTAATTGAAAGTAATTTCAATTTTGGGAACATTTTTTACTGACATATAAAGTTTCTCACGCTTTCTTTAAAAATTTTAAAAGTTCACGTGTGGTTAAGGAGCCTCTTAGTCGCCTTCTATTTCTCGTTCTTAAGCACCCTCTAGTGGCAGGTTAAATATTCGTTAGCTGTCCATTGTTTTCCCCTTTACGGTATACTATACCGTGTGAGTTATTTCATACACAATGCGATGACTTCTGACCCACCCTTGTATCAGATCTGTTCCCACTTTGAGCAGTCCTTGCACGTTTCATTTCTATCAATGAAATATGATTTTCTTGGCTTATACGAAGTTGCGCAAATGAAAAATCCTCTTTACAGATAATTTAATTTGCTCGTTTGGCAACGCTTTTTTGGGAACAATTATCCGAAATGTACGGTGTCAGACCACTGAATGCTCAAGTTGGAAATTCATGTCATGCCTTGACCCAATATAAATTGGCTGTGTAAGCTTAAACTTAGTTTGACCATAGAAAACATTCGTGGCGTGATATCACCCTTCATGAAAGATATACGAATTTATAACCCCTTTATATACGAGCTAGTAATCAATTTTAAAGTTGGGAGATTGGTAATCGATACTGTTCCCTATTTCAATTTAGTTTTGAGCATACACTAAGATGTGCTATGCCTATAATGGGATTCCTCGTAATTTCATAACTTTATACTGTATACTCTTTCAATATCAGCTATGAAAAATCGATCAGCATCATGATAGCATGAGCATGATTTAATCAGGTTATACATAGTATCTCCTGTTATTTCTGTAAATAATTGAACATTGGGGTTTCTATAAATTTTCATTGCTGAGTTTCATGGAATTTCATTAAGAGTTTTTGGCATTGAAATTTTATACAACCGCAATTGCTGCAATTTCCATAAATTCTTAACGTTTTTAATTTTACATTCTGGGATTTATTTAAAATTCTCTGAAACTTTATTTCTGTATTAGAAAATTCTTGGAAGTTTATTTTATTATACGTGTAGTTCTCAATTATGTAGACTGTATATAGTACACCACTCATTTATTTTAGTCAAAATAGAGAATTCCGTTAATTTGTGGCATATTATGTCTTGTCTGTATTCTTTGTCTAAAACGATTAAAAACTGACAAATCATATTGGTGCTAGAGGCGTTTACTTGCGACCCTTGCATGGTTTTTGAGCAGAATGATTTTATGTTATTTCCACGCTGTTTATTCTGCTGTTTATTTCATCATTTTCTCTCATATTTCTTATTGCATTTCACGTTTTCTTATTTCAGCATTTGGAAGAAATTTTCGATTTTCCTACAAAGCACGTTTCTTGCATTTTTTAATTTGCTTTTACTATTTTTGCAGCAACCACCAAACATGCGCCAGAATTCTTCTTTAAAACCGTGTTGTGTCTAAGTTTTTGGTGATTTTGTATTTGAATTAATGAACTTTTCTCGCCTATTTTCACTAACTTCATCACAGGTTCCTCTCCTGCACGAACTTCGAGATTTTCCTATCTTTCTGATCCTGGGCCTTTTCGGAGCCCACTACGTATCCCCCCAGTGATAGTGGCATCCAATGAGACGATGCTATCGGGTTCTGGTACGGGATCAGGCTCCGAATCTGCTTACGTCACCGCTACTGCCACCTCACCAGCACCATCACATCCATTTATAACTTCTACTATCAATATGTCTTCTACGGTGCATTCACCTGATGCACTAACGCCCTCTTTCTCCTCTGCATCAACATCTACAGCTAATTTTCAATCACCAGTAATGCATGTCGCATTTGAGACACCTGTTTGATTCATTGCAGTCAATGACGAAAATGGTCAAAGGAGCTGGAAATTTTAGTTTAATTGTTGGGATGTTGATACACTTTGGTATGGTCCCAGGCTCCCTGCTCCAAATGTGCCCACAAAATATGTATTTCAATTCTTAACTTGTCTGTTGTATGAGACTGACCTGTCCTAGCTCTCGGAATTTATCCTTTTATTTTTGTGTATTTTATCATTTTCGCGTACTTTTTCTGTTTTCTTGAGTTTAACCTATCCTAAACCAAGCTAATTAAAATGTAATTTCTGATTTAGCTGCCCCTAACCGCCAGGCAATCACTGCGGGCCTACGAACTGTTCGGTGGAACCCACTAAATCATGTTGTCTATTCTGGGGCAGGGACAAGACCCACGTTCACCAATTTTAATGACTAAAATAGTAAACGATATTATATTTCAACACTTAACTGGTGTAGTGTATGAAACTGACACTTGGGCTAGCTGTCGAAATGTCATGGTTCCTATGCTGGAGCAGGGACAATACTAAAGTAAACCCCCTTTCAATGACTAAAACAATAAATGATTTGGATGAACTTGAGCATGAGCCTTAACTCACAGTTTTTTTAGGTAAAAGTGCATTAATTTGCTCAAATTACTGAAGCACTTCGCACCAAGTTAATGCACTTTTACCTAAAATACTGAGGCATTACATGTTGTATGGGAACACGTTCAACGTTAATCCAGTTTTAAAAACATGCATTCTTTCCTTGAGACAAGCAAACCACCTCATTATTATTCGAGTTCTTGCTCAAATTTTTTCCTAATTTATATTACTTATGCAAAGCCATTATTTGTTTATTGTTTATGCTATTTGGCGCCCTTGTAGGATCCCCATCTTAATAATACCTTCATGACCAGCTCCTTTGTCTGTATTCGCCGAATTTTCACCTTATTCACGACCTTTTTTACTTTTCTTGTATGGAATGATGTTGCTGTCACTGAAGCCTACAAAAGCAACTGTGTGTTGACCCAGAGAACGATAAGTAACGGATTTTTAAAGAGCAAAATACGAGATGTAGGTACGCACATGAATTTTCAGTCGATAACGAAACTTGCACTTTTTAGACATAGTAAGCGGCCATGGCTAACAACTTGACAAAAACGCAAATTGAAAACTATTTTTGCAGCCTGGTAAATAAATGATTGTTTCGAAATTTCAATCTTCGAAGGATTTCATTAACTCAAAACCGACAAAACATTGGGTGAGAGAAACCCCACTGGTACCATTTACAACACTTTTTTAGGTTAGTTTAAAACAAGGTTGTTTATTGGACTGATGATATGACCGGTTCTGTGCGTACTTATCCCGAAATATTCTGCTCTTCACATAAGCACAAGCTTTGCATGATAGTTTTACGAATTTGGCCATCATTTCCAATAGATTGTACATGTACCTAGAAAAGCACATAACTATACCTATGTGCACTCTTTTGCAGAGCACGTCCAATCAATATTGCCTTTAACAACGCCATTCGACAATGTATTTGCGCACTCATATTTGTCCATGTAATTCACTTTAGCTTTCCTGCGAAGCCATTGATCAATATTACCAACGAATTTCATACGAAGCCCTTTTCCCGGATCTAGTAAATTGAATTAACTTCATCCGGAGTGAGGTCACATCCTAGATAATTCATAACCTGTTTCAATGGAATCAAAGCATTTGTTCAGAGAGATACGTTGAAGCTAAAGCCTTTGCTCAATTCCAGGTCAACAAGCTGTCAGTGTGATTTCATGAAATAATACTAAGTTTAACAGAATTTTATTGGGTTTCCACGGAACCTGGGAAAGTCACTGGATGTACTAACCTTATATTAAAATTTCAATTCAGAAGGTATTTCATATGTCGATTATGGTGTGTACCTTGGTTTTTAGGTGAGTTGCCCTTTGCACAATGATGGCAAATTGATTCCTTCCATTAGGCAGATTTACCAAACTAAAATAAATTCCAAGCATCTCAGTGCTCATAATTAAAAATGAAAATTAAGAAATGTGCATTAATACTTTGATGTTGTGTGAATTCCTTTATCACACAAATTCAATAATTATCGTCCTATAGTCAATGGCCATGTTGATGTTGTAAAGCTGTGGGAGCCCTATTTTAGTTTTAAAGAGTTTTTGTCTCTGTTGAAATAAAGAACCTTAGTTGTGATCCTGTACTATAATTCATTGAGATAAAGCGAAAGTTAAAAAAAAATGTTGAAACTAGATGAGTTTTTTTATCCACAATGATTCAAAAAATAATGAACAAAAAATGGATCGTGATCCAGTTTAAATGTTTTCGACGAATCAGGTCGTCTTGTCTTGAAAAGCTTTCAAAGATGTTTTTCTTTAGAGAATAAATTCCAAAAGCACGAAAATGCTTTTATTTTTACCCTGTGACTGTTATAAGATACAGATCCAGGAAATTTGATCTATATTATATTTATTGGAATTCAATAGCACTGAGCAAGGGCTCTTTCTTAGATTTGTGTCTCTGTTCGAATGCCTTGACATCCAGGTTCCAGTTACAGGGATTTGCTTAGTTGAGAAACCAGCCTTCGGAGCAAAGTCATTTTTAGTCATAAATTTTCGATGTTGTTTTCCTATTTATATTGGATCGTTTTACCTAAGTTGTTATTACAATCCGCTGAAAACGTATCAAAAATTCCTAAATAAGATCAAGGGTATCACGTGTGCATATCCTTTTGTTGACTCGGAGCAAAGGGTCAAAAGGTTATTATGTCAGGTAGTGATAAACAATGAAATTACGATAAAGTTCTAAATAGTGAAAAGCTGAACCCAAAAAACTGGAAAGTTTTCGTACATTATATTAAATTAAAAATTCTGATTTCTTTAATTTTTAATGAAGACTCTCGAGATAATTTTATTCGAATCTTATCATTGGCTCTGTGCTTGCGTTATATCATCAATATGACGAAATTCATTATCAACTCCAATTCAATGTAGCCAAGCTTTCTATATTAGATTTAGAATTATTTCCAATCTCTTAATCAAGGTAAATCTTATAACGTTCTTGGCAGGCTTTCATGAACACCTTGTTAACTTAACACCTAAAGCAAATTTGTTATACAGGTTTCCTTTTTTTATTTATTGTTAGTTTTTGCTTAAACTTTGCTAAGATAGGATAACATTTTATAATTACTGGTAGAATTGAATTCTAAGGAGGAAAATATTTCATAATTTGACCAATTTGTATTGCATATCATAGAAATTGTTCTTCATGTTAATAATAGTCTAATTATAAGACATTGGAAATTAGAAACGCACTGTGATTTTTGTCTGACGAATATGCAGGGTGATGCATAATACTTATCGTGTTCAAATGTTGAATGCGACGTTGGTATGGGATTTATTAATAGTTCTGCCACCTCGAACGGCTGTATTGTAGCTGATATCTATGAAATTCCTTAAAAACTAATGAAAATGCTATTACTATACATGTACTGTAGCTACTTTAAATGCACTGTAAGAACTTCATGGGCAAGTGTGGGAATAATTGGAGACTACTTCTGAGATATCAGATAAAACGTAAACTGAGTAGTATGTCAATTCCCATATTGACCATTCCCATATTCGTATACTGTTTTATCATCATTTCAACGAAGTGCTTATTCATTTCATTGCAATACTTATAAAATTCAAACGTATATATCGTTAAACAATTTATTAACATAACGCTATGCTTACCAACTTTTTCTTCACTATTTATACTCAAGGATGTCGTTGTTTATAATTTCAGCTGAAACCTTCGAAACTAGAGACACAGCGACAGCAACGACACCAAAGCCTAGGGTTCATTTTCCTCAGAGACGTGTTAGCCATGCTGTATCATATACAGCTAATTGGATATCGGAGAGTGTTCGTCGAATGACCCCTTCTGATTCTTGTTCTGAAAATCTTCCACTATGGAATCGATTAAAGCAGTATAAAATCTCTCGTAATTCACGATATGCAGCTGATAACACGTGATGCCAAGTACTCACTATCTAGTTTTAAACAAGCAGACAACAAAATATTTCATCTTTCTGTATTCAGAATAGTTGTAAACAAAGCTATGAATGCACTACGGAATATACCCTGCTCCAAATGTTCTCCAAATATGTACTTCAACCTTGTCTAAAAGACAAGAATAACACCTGTCCTTGCTGTCGCAATTTATCCTTATGTTTTTACTTCTGTTTTTTGTGTTTATACAAACCTAATCTAAACAAACCTACAAAAGCAATTTCTTTATTTTGCCAACCCTAACCACAAGCAATCACCTACGAGTTGTTAGTAGAAGCCCACTTTATCATGGTATCTTAGCTGGAGCAGGGCATATTGTGAAGTACAGTCTAGGATGTTAGAAAAGGTCGAGACCATAATATAAATGAGAGCATGTTTTCAGGCTTATTTAACAACACCAGGAACAATGGGGTGTGAATTTTCTGAAATATTTTCGAATTAGTCTAAGATAAAATATGTGAGAACAAGTTCCTTATGATGTAATCCATTTTATTTTTGCTTTGATAAATATTCTTGCCATATTGCTAAAAAGGGGATTCTAATGCAAATTGTCTGGTCGGACCATAACTTCTATGCTGCAGTGTGTATTTCCAAGAAATTCTTAATCAGATTGAGTAAGGCGATTTAATGGCCTGTTGCTGGAAAATCCAAGAATTTCCAGATATGAAACGAGAGTTGTTTCTGAATGTATGAGCATTGGTTGCTTGGTTTTTGTAAACTGTAAAACACTATCAAACTATCAAATTTTATCTGTGTGATATATTGTTATTGTTATTCTTGCTTTTAGATTGAAATATTTGTTATTGACTGATAACGATATGTTCCACTCTTAGAATTTAATAATCGTCGAACAGGCTGTTTTTATTTCACTTGAAATTGGTGTGATCATCCCTGAAACAGCACAGTTATTGAAATTTTAAGTTGCATTTATTCTTTTAACGTTTTCATGAATAATACCTAGATTCTTTCTCATATTTTTTACATTCTGGGATGGAAAAAATGGCGTTTGCAAGATGATGTTTAATTGAGGCACACACTATCTATTCTTTCTTTAATTGTACATATTCGTGATACAAGCGCAATTATATCTCAGCTAGACTATTCATCAGTTGATGTGAACTGTCAGCATAACTTTTAAATTTTCATATTATCCTTATCTAATCGATACTGAAAATGAATTTGGATGAGCTTCCTGATGTACAGTAGGTTCGAATTTGCCTGAATTTGCTGAATTTGCCTGAAAATTTCAATAAACGATGTTGGTTACAATGGTTTTTCAGGGTGCTTCAACGTTGAATTAATATCTAGTTTTATAATTGGTATTATCCTGTACAACTATAGGCGTAAATCTTCTCCATGCCCCGCATTATTTAAACTCAATTTGCATTGGGTTTATTGATTGGTTTCTTTAATGGAAAGGTACCAGTAAAGTTTGGATCACCTGATGGTGCTATAAACGGATTAAACGAGCTTTCTTATATGCACTTTGATCGCATTTCTTAATAGAAACGTAGTGCGAATATAAAAAATTATGAATAAAGATCTTCTGGTTATCTTAAAGATCTACTGGCTATCTAAGGATGTTATTAACATCTCCTAGAAATAATCTATTATCCAGCTTTTGCAAGTAAATTACTATAGCCATTTATTCAAAACTTGTAAACAGTCCAGCTCTTGCCTATTGGTCTTGAATCTTAAAAAACTTATACTGAAGAGCAGTATCCTCCATATGAAATATACATGTACAGTACAGTAGGTTTTAATCGTGATTTTAATGCGAAAATAAGTCATGAGATGATGTTATACATGTACATGTAGATGACATAATGTAATGTGGAAATGACATCGATTGTTAACTGTTTTTTTAATTGGCGTTTTTTACTGTGTTGTTACCAATAATGTTGGATTTATATTAAAAGTGTTGCTAGATTCGAGAAACAAACATCATTAGCACTGTAACACGACGTCTACGAATGAAATTTCCAAAAATAATTGTGAAATCTGATAATAAAAATTAATTATCTTGCCATTCTCATTCTATGATTTTGTTTGGTAGTTTCCAAATTGATTTTGAATTACAAGTTTCGTTGGTATTATCTGAGGAGCTAATTGTATTACCCAAATAAAACTTTGGACATGGTCATGTTAGATCATTTTAGCGAGGTAATTTGTAGTGATATAATTCAGAAAATTTGTTTATGTTAAAATAAATGAATATGTAATTTGAGCTACAGTGTATGTGGCAACCTTGAGAAATCATACTTGTACGTTTCACATTATTTTCGGAAAATTCAGCTGTAGAAAATTTACGTTGAAGGTAAATGATTGTTGAAATTGTTATTGCATTTTTTGAATTTGTTAACTGAAATCAAACAGCGCCTAAAGAGATTTTGAAATAATGGACCTTATGCAGATTTGCGCAAATGATCAGTCACGTTGAAACTCCGACTCTTTTTCGAAAATCTGCTAAGGTCCATTCGTGGTTGTTCCACAATTTTAATGCCTTAAATTCATCTTAATTGCAGCGTCGAATAGTCACGTGACACTGATTTTTCAATGTAGCGAATGAATTGCTTGCAGCCAGTTTGTAAATAGGGACGATTGAAGTACTAAATAGATGCTGCTGCCATTTTGTCTCTTTTTTGAGACCACACGGACAGGATACGTTATTTATCCTGGTAATTTAATTGCGTTTTTCGTGATATGCTTTGCTGACGATTTGTATTATCGACGGGTTAATTACATTGAGTAAAACTTAAATCTTTTTTTTAAGATCGACTGAATTTCGCTCATTCTTTGCTTTTTCAGTAGAAATACAGTATGTCAAGCTAATAGCCGAACTTTATGAAGATCTTTTGGCATAACATGTGCAAAGGCCCTTAAAGACAAGGATGAAAATGGGTTCCAAGATGTGACACCCAAGATGCAGTTGGTTGAAAATTAGATGGGTCCCAAGATGCCAAGGGTTCAAAATCAGATTGGAACCATGGATTTGGAGCCTACTGATGTCCAAGGTAGGCAAATCTTATTTTTACCATTATTATTTGATATCCAGCCTGCGCAACAGTTGCTCAGACTTCATCACAGATGGCGCTGACATGTTAGCCTAGTTTTTACTAGCCTGTTTTTAAAATTGGCTCTTTAATAATTGATGTGATTGCCCCTTATTACCGACACTATAATTTATGACCACGGTCGAAATTGCAATCGTGTTGCAATTGTAATTAAAACGCTGAGAAATAAGTCTTAAAGTGTCATGCACACAATTGACTTTGTGGTCTTAATCGTCCCGAAAGTAATAGGTTTAATTGAATCAACGACGAAGGTCAGAGTTAATTTTTCTGGTAAAAAATAACCATTGTTCTTGGAGGTCAGTTTTGTTTCGTCACAGCCAAACTTAATTTCATATATCACTGATTATCCTCGTTTTTGATAATTGCACATCAGAACTGCTTAATGAAGGACTTGGCGAGTGTACCACACTAACCAACAATGTCCAAGGGTGGTGGAATTTGAAAATGAATTTCAGTTGGGGGTCAGAAGGTCAAACATAGTGGGAGTTGATTGTTGACGATTTTACTGATCCTCCTCGTTTAATGCGTCTTTTAATCTGCCTGCTGAAGTTCTCCTTGAACAACTTTTGAATTTATAAGTAAGCGTGTATACGTGCCGTCATTATCAATTGTTTATTTATCAGTAGGCTACACATAATAACATTCCATATAGTCAGCGTTAAAAGAAAACTGAAGGATGTTCGTAGAAAGATGATAAAATCAGGATATACATAAGGATGCATGTAAACGTGGATATTTCGTTTTGGTACCAGCCCTTTGCATCGGGATTTTCCGGTGAGTTTCCCAATTCGTACATCCTTCAGAAAATTAACTGAAAATTGGAAACAGAAAGCAATTATTAGACAGGGTTATCGAGCTATTAACGGGTTTGCTCAACTGATGATTACCCAAATTTATCAGGAGCACGAGGTTTTTACCATGACCGAACATATTGACAGTTGACCCCCAACCCTCATTTGCTCATTTCGACATGAATAACGAGATAATTGTTAAGTTAATCGAAATTTATTAACCCCTTGACTTTTGGGCAGCAACTTCAAGCTGGTTTACCCTGTGAAGATAGGTGGTTGTTTTTGCTTTTTTTTGTTGTTAATTTCAATGGGTGTTCTCGTACTCTAGTTTTTGGTTAGGCGTTATTATAAGATGAATTTTCCATATTGTGCGCCTATGGGCGGTTCGCACTCAAACATGCCAAGGTTTAACTTTCTTTGAGACTGATTCATATTTCGAAACTCTTTAATTTCTGACACCCTGTTGAATTAATCACGCTCTCTGTAATCCTACGCAAACTAGGGATTAACAAGCGTCTTTTTTAATTGGACAAAATGACAATATGACCTTTGATGTAGGCCTACACTTGCAAGTGCATCTGGTTTCTGTTGAAGTCAAATTATACATGTACAGTAGGTGTTTTTTGTTCATTTGACTCGATTGAAAAAAATCATTTGAAAACAACGAGACTATCATAGTGTATGGGCAGGGTATTTGAAAGGTGCATTCTTGAAGAAATGTGTAGTTCACCAAATTTAGAATACATGAAATACTGAGCATCTTAATTAGTCAAATTTTACTTCTTTGTTTCTATCAGTGGCGGATGCATCAGTTTTATACTGCACATGTACGTGTAATTAAATTGTGGTAACTAGGTGTGGTTATTTTTAACACCCCTTTAGACCAGCGCTGACCAGACTGGGCAATTTGTAATTAATTGAAATTTAAAATAAAATGATGAATTAATGGGAAAGTAAAAAAACGAAACAGTGAACTTTAAATAAAAAAATCCCATCCCCTTCCATGTCATGGGATTTGTAATTAATTGAAATGATATAATTACAAAATGTACTGAATGTTAGCTGAGAAAATTCCTTAGCCTATCCTTGTCAGTTTAACCAATAACCACAGAGGGTTGCAAAATTTTACTGTACTAACATTTTCTGAAAAGTGGTTCTAAAAGGTTTGGGAAGCAATGCTGCTGAATTATGAGGGGAAATTTTGTTCATTACATCCAGTGTTAAATTTCTTAAGACATCTTATAACATTCCCCCCCCCCCCTTTAATATTCATCACAAGTTGACATTAATAGCCAGCATTAGTGAACTTTTTTAGTTAGAATTTTTACAAATTCTCATAAAATTGCTGTATTCGAAAAACATAAATTTTCTAAGAAATCCCAAATTTTGGTCAGTTTTCGTAAAATATGAATTTTCTAAGAAAACTCACAAATTCAGATCAGGTTTCGAAAAATACGAATTTTCTGAGAAAACTCACAAATTCAGGACGCATCCTCCATGAAGGTTGGTTGAAATCACCACACGTAGCTTCCGTTAATCATCCCAGTCGTCATCTGAATCGTCATCGGTGTAATATCGGTTTCGGTAGTAAGTCCTTCGTTGCTGGTAATATGGTCGTCGGTAATAACTAGGCTGCACGTCATTTTCTCGAGGGTTGTAATAGGGTCGCACTGGGTAATGGCCGTAATTATATGCCGGATATCCACGGTAACCGTACCTTTGGGCCTGAGTCATTGCCACTAAAAGGGCCAATATCGTGACTGTTAGAACCTGTGAGATAGTAAAAAAAATCAATTAGCATGCGTAGACACGAGTTGTTAGAAGTTTAAATTATCATGAAATCCTAGTATCATTTGCGCATTTTTGGTTATTCTTTCTGTTGAACAGGACTTTTGATGTTAAAACTTGTTCATTTTAAACGTATAGCAAATTAAATGAGTTAAATTGAGTTGATGGAATTACATCTATCTTATGAAGCTTAATTAATTTGGATTGACTTTAGAAAAATTGTTATGCCTTTGTATTAAGAAAATTTATTGATAAAATAAGTAAAAAAAACTATTTTCGGATGAAATGCATTGAAGCAATTTCATAACTTTAACTATCTTTAAGTCTGTCTAATAATAAACTCCAAATATTAAATGGTGTGAAGATAATTTTATTTTTCAGCATCTACTAATTTCGAGAAATGTTTCCTTTAATATCTTAAGGATTACTCGTATCTGACTTAGTAATGTATAAAAAATAGTTTGCATCAGGGGATTGAGACAAAATCAGTTTGAATCTCCATCAACGATTTAACTTTTGTTTTTGTATCAATACTTAATCGTTATCAATAAATTATAATTCGTTAAGGAATAAGAAATACCTGAATATGAAATGTACAGCAAAAAAATAAGATAATTTTGTTTCAGCTCCAATATTTTAACGCTACCAATTTATCCATATACATGTACATAATGTACTACTTTTAACGAATTTTTCTTTTTTGTTCCACTACTTTCTTAATGGTTATCAATAAAGTGAAATTTGTTAAGAAATAATAATGTCTGAATATGAGATTACAGAAAAAAATAAGTTCACATCAGGGAAGTAAGACTAAAAAAATTTTTTTTGGTTCAAAATTTTCTTATTCGTTGTCAGTAAATTCGAATTTGTAAGGTAATGCTTTGTGATCATAATTTGTCATGAGAAACCGTCTGAACATCTCAAAGTAAAACAATTCGCTCCTAAATTTCGAAATCAGTAAGTGGATAAACACCCAGTTTAAATCTCTCAGTAGGTTACGATAAACACGCTCTGGTTTTGAAGTCCTACTTACAATTTTCTTCATTGTAATAAGCTGAGCTGTGGGTTTCTTCGTTATCGTTTCTTCGAACGTTATCGTGGGTTGAAATTTCTTCTGAAGAGTTGAAATCCTTCAATGAAAATAAGTAAAAGTGAGCAATCCTTTATATATTCCCTGTGGGATGTAGTGTCGTCATTGAAAACAAAGGTGTTTTCACCTCCTTATGGCTCAACGTGCATGTATGATGCTAGCTCAGGGGCGTGAGCCAATTGGATTTAATGATGTGCTGACCAGTATCTGGAAAGCAATATGGAAATACCTCCACGAACCGTCTTTTCTGGGTTATGAGCTCTCACCCTTGGCAATGAGCATTTCATCAAGGACAACATAATGAAAATCCATGAGAAACGTAGCGTCACATCCTCCAAAAATAAATGAAAATGCTGGGAAATGTTATCATTATTTGGGCTTCCCAGCATTCCCTTGGAAATTTTGTTGAGCTCAGTCTCAATTCAGGTACGATTGTTATGGTGACTGTTCTCTGGGATTTTTCTTCAGCTAAATAGGGATTAATGTTTTGCTTTATTCTTTCGACCCTTGAACTGTTTGACGTCTTTTATCGAATGTTTTTTTTTGGAAATGTGATGACTACAACATTCAAAAATTGCAGTGCATGCAGATTCAGTTATTGTCAGCTGATCTGCAGCCTGGCAACTAAGGATCAGTTTGCAGCTGGCTGGCTTGATAATTGTAATTACAGTGTAACTATAATTTGGGGTTCTTCAAAGAAATTCAAATAAAAAAATCTACATGTCATTTGGCCGTTTGAAGAGCTGGTTCAGTGACATTTAGGTAACAATTGTGAAATGATTTTTGGGGTTAATGTTTTTCCTACAAAAAATCTGACATTCAGTGTAGGATAATCCTCTAAGATAAGATAAAGCATATTTAGCGGTATTTATTTTATAAAAAATGCATAACTCATTCTTAAAAATTGACGTTGTCTTTTTTCATTATATCCTGCCGGAAAATAGCTTCATAATTGTGTACAAAGGTTGATATAAATGGCTACAAATGTCTTTCAAAACTGTCAAATAGTAAAGCTTGTTTAAAAACGTATTTTAAATTAGATTTAAAATAACTTTAGTTGCAATTTTAACTAACACAATGATAGTTTAAATAACACAAAACTGTTGTTTTAACTAACAGTCAAAAAATAACAATAATATTGTATAACACCTAATTTTAAATAATATTATAACATGTATTGCAGTATTTTGTTTTGATAGAACAGTTGGGAGATGCATTGCAAATTTGGAACACTCACAATTGTAACATTGACATGAATACATAATGATTCTGCAATCATCGACTTTTTATTAATTTTTTTGTCAGACATTTTATAAAAAATATCCCATTAAATATAGCTGTTAGGGGAGTAATGAATAAACCTATGGATATTTCTTTTGTAAAGATTGACATGCACGAACTAATTTCAATTACAGAAACAAGGGGCAGACATTTACATGTATACGCTCATTTGATGATAACCTTATCCTAAACTTCGTTCTTGGGCTCCTTTTCAACCATAAATTGGCTCATTTCCATCGTTATTTTACGCACACTCTTGCTTAATTTCCTGCAAAATTATTTCCACTTATCAGTAAGCGACTTATTGCTGTGTTGTTGTAAGTGGCTCGAACTTTTTAATGCTTTGTTTTGCCTAATCTAGTTAATCATCGGACCTTGCTTGAATCTTCTTCTTTCCTCTTCGTATTATACATTTTAATAAAAACAAGGTTAGTCTACAGGTGGGACGCTCTCCTTAAGCATGGTGATTTAAAAGCCCAGCTGAATATTCATAAACATAATTTGGAGGACACAACCAAGTTTTACGAGTGTGTCAAACGAAATGTCTGCAGCCAAGGTTAATTTGCTAAGTAGTCATTTTAAGTAATGAACCTACAGTAGTGTATAATCGCATCTTGTGGACCTATGGTTAGGTACTTTCAAGTGGCACCCATCAAATTTATTTGAAATGCTATACGTGGTTTGAAAACAAACTCAATATTGTAGATTTTCAAAACGTACCTGAAAAATTGAGTGGGGAGATACTGCTTTATTTTAACCAACATTCCTACCTCCTCCACAAAGTTTTCTGACATCACTATGAGGCTCATGGATGCGTGATTATGTCGGAATATATGGTGATTTCATGATGGGTACATCACAGGTCAGTTAGAAGTTCAAAATCGTGATTTTATTGAATACCTGATATCGATAATGGTCGATTTGCTGGAAGTTTTATTGAAAAAAGATTCTGGATGTCATTGGAAATGTCATTGCAGATCTGTAGTAATTCCCCATGGTTTCTTCAGATCTGCATTTATTTAACTGTGACTAATTATACCGTACTTTCATGGGAAATGACGTGGTTGTTTCTATTAATAAAGATTGATGGGAAAATGGCGTCATTTGTCGACCAGCAGAACCTTGACCACATCCTTAAGAATATAATTGAGCAGATTGCTTGCTGGGATATAAGCTTAATTACTTTCAAGTAATAAACCGTGTAGTCCCTGCTCAATTTTTGGACACGTTTTGATGTTATCTACCAGTTGTAATAATAAACAAGTTCATACTTTCAAGTTTAAACTGAAAAATTGAATTTTTATGCGAAGAATGCACCTGCTCCAAACTACAATCTGTATGCTTTAATACGTAAACGTGCCATTTTCTGTTTCAACTATGTATTTTATATCGTTTCTGATGTGATATCGTTAGTATCTATTGCGATTCAAATGCTTTTATGATAATTCGAGCCCAAAGTGAACGAATTGGTGCAAAAGGTCAAATCTTACTTTCCAATAGTTTCCATGATGAATTACTTTTTGTAATGAACTGGAAATGAGAATATGAACATATCAAGTTGAAAGGGGTAACATGAGCTGGCATGTACATATTCTGAAAATACTGTAGCTAAACGTTAAGGTTGATAATTTAATTTTGAAATCCTTCATTCATGTTTTGCACGATTCATGGCTTTCGCCATTGGGGTTTTTTCAAAAAAAAAAGCGTGCAGCATCTTTAAGAAATACATGGTTTTGTAATGGGAAGGATGAGAAGGGGAAGGGGGAAGTGAAGGAAAAGGAGAAACTAGTACATGGTCACAAAATATGTTATGGTATTTAAATTATTATTACTGCAAGCCCCTGTTGGCTTATCCATGCATCCAAATACGTGTATGTTTTTTTCTTGTAATTTTTACTTTGAAAATCTCAAGGTTAAGGGTTTAAATTGTTATGATTGTCGTGAGACACCAACCGTGGAGAGCATTTATCCGTTTCATCTTGACCACAAAAACTGAGGCTAAAATAAGGAATAAACCGTTGTGAGGGCGAGGCATCTTATTTCTTAGGACATACATTAAAATGGAAATTATTATATTTCGAATAAATAGGGCAGTAGGGTGCATTGAGGCATGCACTTTTTTGTGTCCTTCTTGGTATATTCTTGAAATTAACTGAAAGCCCTCAAAACCGTTCTTCAACACCTTCAGTATTTCAACAGTTTTTCCATGAAGTCCAGGTTTTTTATTTGTATTTTTGTTGTTGTTGTTGTTATTGTTTGGCGGCTTGGCTTGTTAAAAATTGTATTTTGGGCAATTTATCGAACTAGTCTCCATATAGTTTAAATTATGACTTTGCGTAATTTCAAAAATGTCAAATTGCAGACCAGATTTCAAATGATTCTTCCCAAAAAAAGTAAAAGAACATTTCGTTTTATGAGCAAAATGACAAGCTGCGGAACAAACATTGATTAGAGATGATGTTTTACAATGCGTTTTGGCAATAGGTAACCCACCTCAAGATGCCAGCACCATCTAAGTCATTTAGTGAAATGGTATGCTGTATAAAAAGGAGTCCTTCAATCTGTTAAAATGACAATTTACATTCATGAAAATACTGTTATATTTGATGTTAAATGATATATCACAAATAACACGGTTTTAAAATGATGTTCAAATTTAATAAAAATTCAAATAAATTGAACGTATGTTCAAATTCGATTGAAAATTAGATGTTCAAATTTAATTAAAATTTTCAAATTCAGGTAAGATAAAAATTAAAGCAAACATAATCTCAAGAAATCTGATGAGTCGACTTGATTTTGGCTAAAATAGTTTCAAGATGTTTCGCTATAAGGTCCCATTGATAGTTACATTATTTGTATACAAGTAGATAAAAGTTGCACGATTTTTATAGATAAAATATAAAATATACGTTTGGAAATTTGTTTGGGGTTGATCATTAACGCAAATATCGAGGGTAGTTTGTGGCTCTTGTTGTCATTTGTCTCAGTATTCTACCGGATGATCTTGAGCTTTTAGATGTCGTTTTGGGTTGGGTCCTTCTAATTTCCACATTGGCGTAGGTGTCCTCTATGGCTGCTGAAGTTGCATAGGTGTCATGCCTTTCAGGTTGGATTTTGTCAGGAACTCTGTCAGGGCTTTGATGATCTTCATAAATTTTGGTGTTTTGTTGAAAATCAGCTTGGTTGGCTTGACCTTCATAATCAGATTGCGTTGGATTGACATCAGAACCGACTCTGGTAGTGGTCGTCTGACCTTTTCTGCGCCTCTGGCGGCCATTTTTGTTCCTTCTGACAGTTCTGTTGCCATTTTGAAGTGCTCTGATTGGTGCCTCAAAGCTCGAATGGCCATCAAAGTTAAGATCACCATCGTACTCTGGTTGAGATTTACTGGCCCTGTGATACCTGGGTATGGGCCTGATATACGTATCGTAATTTTCGTAATCGAATTCTATTCCGAAATTATCCGCTCCGTGATAAATTCCTGGGTTCTCTCTCTTGTGCTTTTGAAATCCAACTCCTTCATCGTAGTGGTCCATTCCCTTGAACTGGTTTTCAACATAGGTCTGATGGCCAGGATGACCATTAGATAGGCTTGATGGAGTGAAGTCCTTCAAGTGGTAATTTCGAGAATAATACGTTCTTTGTCTATTGGCATTTGAACTTTGCCTTCTGTACTCACTTTTTGTATTGCCATTGTTGGATTTTTCATTTGGACCATAGCTGTTCTTTTCAAGTCCATATCTTGACCTTGGTGCTGCTCTATATGTGGTTTTATAATCAGTTGAGGATGTAATGCCCCCACTGTTGTATTTGAATCTGTGGTTTTCAGTGTCAGTGTCTCCATCAGCATACCTTCCTCCAGCATATATGGCATAGTTTTGCTTTTCTGGTACGTAGTATTCTGGAGAGGATGGTCTATTGGTCCTTTCAACGTGGGGCTCTTGCAATATTGAAATATCTTCGTATAAGTTTTTTGCTAATGTTTTATGTAAGTGAGTTGATTGGGCTGGGTTGTTGCTGTTTCTTTTCCTGCCTTTGGAATTAGAACTCTGAAATCTGTTGTTTCTCCTACTGCTTCTGTTAACGATAACTTGCTTCGAAGATGCTCCGAAGTAATTTGGGTTTTGCTCGATTTCTGGTTCCTCTTTGAAGTGATAAAGTTCTCGAGGCCTGTGGGGTCCTCTATAAATTAGAATTGGTACTTTTGGGAAGTCCTCCACAATGCTTTTGGATTGGGATGTCTTGTCAGTCACAATTGGCTTGTAGAAATTTCTAGCTGCTGGATATGATCGTTGTCTAGGATCTCGTAAGCCTTCTCCAATTCTGGGTTGAATTTGTAAAATGTCGGTTTTATTGGGCGCTCTGTAGAAAAATACGTCTTCTCCTATATCTTCTCTTCTCATTGTCCTCACTTCTTGACTAATGGCTGACCCAAAGACCAGTATAGATGTGATGAAATACACCAATTTTATCTGCGAAATAAATAGCAAGCAACGTAAAGATGAGTTTAAACTCGGTAACAAAACATGTTATATAGCAGTTATACAGCTTGTTTTAAAATGAAAGAAAAGTGTTATTTAACATGTTATGTAACATTTGTCTTGGCTATGTAGCAGGTTTGTCGGTAAAGATGAAAGGCGTTATAAAGCTGGGTATACACTACGTAACAAAACAAATTAGTTTTCAACTTTGGTGTGCAATTTGCCATATGACGTCATATAACTTGTTATTGAAGGTTTACATTTTCTAAGAGTAATTTTATTTTCTAAAAGTAATGGTATGTATCAAAGCTATTCCGGTACAAGTTGTTTGAAACTGAGAAGAAATGTGATTTAATATCTTATAATTGATGAACCACGTAATCAAGTAGATGTTTTATAACAAGTTTACAAGTTGCACAACTTTACTCACTAAAACATGTAACAACAAAGTTTTACAAAGTCATTCGATCTTCGCCGACACATACCGGTAATGGATTACATAACCTGGTCTATCACAAGAAACATGTTGTATAACTTTGCTTCTCTAAAAACCCATTAGTAGGTAAAGTGTTTTTACATATACATGTACAGTATATAGCGTTATATTTCTGGTTGTACAACAGAGTTAAAAAATTAATCACGTTGTTTTAAACCATTACGGAAGTGTGATCGGCTAAGTTGCTTTTGAAGTAAAGAGCTGTTCTGTAAAAATGATATTGCTATTTTAAAAAAGTAAATTATTACTTTCCTGGCCTGGAAACGATCCTGGAAAATTTAGAAATAACTGTTTTTCTATGAAAACTTATGGCTTTATTCGATACATTTCTATTGCATTTAAATACAAGCCTTAATCCACGCATATGCAGTACATGTATCAGCTTACAAATTGTGGGAAAATCCAATTTTCATTCACACGATTCAAGGCACTCTTTTTCATAAATCACGAAAGTGTCCATCCGATATTGGCTGACCAGCATAATTTTCAAATTGCCCCGTAAAAGTAGGTTAAAAATACTGGAAAACTGATTGAACGTTATTTCCATTATTTTGTATCCTTCTAGATTACTTACCTCAGAAATGAAACGAAGATAATAGATACGAAATTTAACCTTGGCGTTATTCATTGTCTTAAGACGATTTTTTATTGCTTGAGATTTCACAAACCTAATATTTTGCTAAAAAAACAAGTTCTCAGAATCGCTATTTTGGTAAATTATCCAAAATGCCTAACTTGCTAGCTTTACTTGTCCAGCATACTAATTTCCCAAGAGCATTGAAACCAAAACCATTTTAAATTTCTTTATAAATTCTATTTCTTAATTGGGCCCCAAATTGACTTGACATATAACCTTAAACTGATTTTTAATGTAACCATTTTAAACTTCTTTATAAATAACCTACTTCTTAATTGAAACCAAAATTAATTTGAAATATAGCTCTCAAGCAAAATGCAGATTTGTTAACAAAATTGCACTACATACCTTCATTTTTTGTTTCGTTTTCATTACGGATGACTCGTATGAATTCAAGAATAAGTGGCAGATGGAAGGAGTTTCATGTAATAATCCAAATTGGTACAAAGCTTATCTCATGGGATGTGCGCCTCTTTTCACGAATTTGTCACAAATGTCTAAGCCAAGTGTAAATCTTGGTATTTATAAGGAGAATGCACCTGTGGTACATAGTTTGCACATGCAATGTTTTTTGAGGATGAATCTGGAAGAAAGGTCTCCACCTGTAGAGCACAGTAACCTAGTTAGAGTACGTATGAAAATAGTGCTCATCCGGAACGATATACTCTGTAACTGACTCCAATTAAAGGTTATCGAATACAAACTTGGTGCTTGATTGGTAACGTCGATATTTCTTATCAGTTACGGTTTTTTTCTGAAATTTAAATTAAAAATTTGCGTGCTGAACATTTATGACTGGAAGTGTTGTCTAAAAAAATAATTTAAACTGCATGGAATTATGGTATGAGAATCGTTGCTCGGCTGGTTTTTGGCCAAAAGGACAACATAGTAACATGAAAGAAATAACATTGTAATTACCTAGCTTATTTAAGTTCCCACATTACACTGAGTCGGTATCAAGTTTTGCACATGGCTGCCACTGATCGCCCCACATCCTTAAAGATTACTTCCTGTGCAACTTGAAACTCATTAAAAAATAAAATACACATCCCATCGTGATAGACAATAAGACATTTTCCATTAGTAGAGGTAAATGACAGCAAGGGTAAATATTTAGGGACGATGCTAATGTCACTAACAGTATACACTACGACTGAAGGTAAATGTCCTGGGATTCTTCTTTTGGATTCTGTTACCTGGATTGATCTCATCCACGGAGTAAAGAAAATGTTTTCTCAAACTGCAGTGCAATTGACAAAAAGTACGCCAACCAACCGATTTTTTTTAAACATAACTTTCATGTTTTCAACTTGTTATGACTGTAAAGAAAATGTTTTATTACATATTATTTCCAACCCATTGGGTAGTGGGATATGCTAGGTTGTGCAATTCAAATGCATAAGCCACCAATTTGGAGGAAAAATGACACCAACCCGGATTTCTTGAAAACTTCCTCAAAACTGAAATTATTTTGATCACAGTATTTCAAACCCATTGGGAAGTGTGATATTCTAGGTTGTGCAATTCAAATGTATAAGCCACCAATTTGGAGGAAAAATGACACCAACCAAGATTTCTTGAAAACTTCTTCCAAACTGTAAAGAATTTTTTTTTTAATCACGGTATTTTAAACCATTTGGGAAGTGTGATATGCTTAGTTGCGCAATTCAAAGACATAAGTCAAGAATTTGGAGGAAAAAAGACGCCAACCCGGATTTCTTGAAAACTTCATCACAACTGAAAAATATTTGAGTCTCAGTATTTCAAAACTCCTTGTGTAGTGGGATATTCTAGGTTGAGTAATTCAAACGCTTAAAGCCACCAATTTAAAAAATAATCAACCCTGATACTTTTTTGAAAACCTAATATAACTGGCTTACACGTATATGTGATATTCTTCATATCAAATATTTCATACAAAAGTCTATTTTCCATAAAATGGTTGTTGAAGATGTCGAACCAGAAAGTTGCCAAAGTTCAGAAAACGCCCTAAACAATATAAGTAATTAAATATCATGCTTAGCTCAAATAAATCAGCTAAATGGGCGGAAATTCCAAATGGCTTTCACCTTTCAACTTTAGTTTTTTATTCCGCCTTGATCATAGCGAGAAAACTTAATTATTAAAAAAAATAAAACTGCGGTTAATATTTTATAAGATCCCTCGTCTTGATAATGCTTAATTTCAACAGTTTCTCTGCGCAAACAATGGGTTGGAAAAAATACTGGAGTAATAACCTAGTGTTAATTTGACGGGATTCATTCATGCTTGAAGTTGGTGAAAATTTCACTTTGAAAACGAATCCGAAAACAATGCATTTTTATTCCTTTATTACTCTTCCGTGTTTGTCCAGCGATGTTATTCTAAATTATGATGGGCACCAATAAAACATTGTTCTCTGAATTCTCCACAGTGAATAACAATACATTGCCATGCATAGTAGAAGTCAGGTTGTTGCCCTTATAGCGACCAATTGTTAGAATTTTGTAAAAATCGATTTACATGTATGTGATCTGGCTGCATTTCACACATACACTGTAGAAATAAAACTACCTTTCACTGAAATAAATAAACGAATAATACGAGCAGTAGGATTGCTGTGATATTGATAATCAAATCTTGCCCATTTAGTTTCTTGGCTTGTCCAAAACATCGAAAGATGTATATTGCAGACATTTGTATCTATAATTGGAAGATGTCTGACTATTTAAACCAGCTTCATTTACATGTACATGTTCCCTCAAATTAGATAAGTTTATAATTTATGGAAATGACGTACATGTTTTAATAACATATTTGATAATAACTAGAAATTTGATATACATGTATGAAACTACACAATTCAGACATGATTTACTGAACGTTCTCCTCTAAAAAATATTACGAAAGCACAACAAATTTATTTCATTCATCTTGGTGCGATTTTATCATTAAAACCCAAATAAATTCAATTAATTAACGGGAATTAACTTCGTCCACCTCTGGCTGAGTGAAATTGGCTCAATGTTTGCCTATCGCTACAACCCAAATTCAATTACTTTACGTTTTCATGGTAAAAGCTATTGAGCACAAAAAGTATTTTAGTTGTATAAGTTTTGAGAATAATTTTAGTTACTTCACCAGTTTTCTAGATTAGTATTACAGACATTTGTAACAGTTTCCAAATCAGACAATGGTATGACAAACGTTTTTCTTAAAATGTTTATATTCATAGTTAACATTCATCCGAAATGTACATCTTTTAAGCTCGAATTTTATTGATTAAGAATTATGTAAATTGTTGAATGAAAACATGCTGGAATAGTTTGTTCATTGAACAGACAATTCTTTAAAATAAAACTGTTTACTATCAAAACTTGAAATTCATTTACACATCAATCAAAAATACATTTTATCAGAACTGAAAACTGACCTGGAATTGCATTCAATACGAGTTACCACTGAACTAAATGTACACTTGTACATTACAAATCTAAACAATGGAAATGGCCATTTCTAAGGTAACATATACTGTATGGTGGCGTCTATGTTCAGGGCCAATACTGATCGAAAACAAACATGAGTACACAAACAATACTTTTTCGCTATTTGCGTAGCCAAAAGTCTTGTTTGTGTGCCCATGTTTGTTTTCGATCAATGTTGGCCCTGAAAATTTTACGTCTTCACGTTACCTTAGAAATGGTTGTTTCTTTGTTGGATTTTAGGCCAATGAAGGTTTTTGAACATTTAATTCATTTATTGGTAACACTTAAACATGAACATCTGACTACTCCATTCACTCATTCTGTTTAAAAAAACTAGCTTAATTCTTGGACGATCGTGACTCGTGAATTGATAGTTTACTTCAGCGCAATTTCTATTCATACGCCATATGCATCTTCAAAGCTGCTGTTGTCAAGTGACTATGCTCAATTGAATATCATTGTTGGTCATTTTCGCTTTTTCTTCGTCCTGTTGGTGATGACCTTCAATTTCCTCTATCGATTCTGGTAAATTGAAACCCTTGGTTTCCGGAAGATAAAAGGCAAGAAGCCCCGCAATGATGCACATCGTCCCGAAGGTAGCCATTGGAATGCTTTCGTGATAATTTCTCTACAATAAAGAAAATATTTCCAAGAAACGAAGGAAATTATAAGTCTTTGAAGGTTTTGGTCATCGAAATATTTTTCGTTGAAAATATTCGAAAAACCTTTCTCTATCTAAAAAATAAAATTGTATTTCTAATCCCAATGGACTTACCAGAAGGTCGATGATATATGGAGACACAACTGATCCCAGGCGACTGAGCATGGCCCCAGTCCCAACTGCCAAGTTTCGAACTGGTGTAGGAAATAACTCAACTGTGTATAAAAATATAAGTCCGTAAAATGCGGTGCAAAAAAATTTCCCCGAAAGTGCGAGCACGGTCATTAGCCATTGCAAATCTGTGGGGGAAAAAATGAAAATTCGTTATAATACAAATGACAAAAAGTAGTTTTTCTTACAAGTATATTGTGGAATGCATTATTTTGAAAACTGAATCAAGTTTAAGAAACTTGATCGTTTCCTAGTTTTAATATTACCAAAAATTATTGGCACTGTTTCCATAAAGCCAAACTCCTTTGGGGGAGAAAAATGCTGTTTCCAGTTATACATTTAAATCCTGACCAAATTGTTTCATATACAGTATATTTCTTGAGAACCAATGTCCATACAGTACATTTCTTGAGAAACATTGTCCATACAGCTAGTATATTTCTTGAGAAACATTGTCCATTCTGTACATTGCAGTCCATACAGTACATTTCTTGAGAATCATTGTCCATACTGAACAATTGTTGAGAAGCATTGTCAAGTTTCTCACAAGTCAGCAAGTCAGCAGAACACCTTGAATTCTCATTTGTCAATGTACCGTAAAGTTGACTTGAGATTCAATCAAGATGCACATACTGTATTTTTAAGACGGGAATATTGCATTTTTCCATTTTTTCCTATAAATATACTGATGTTACGAAAATAAATTTTTTTAAATTTTACGAATTTTCTTACCGTTTGGAACTGCCAAAATAAGGAGGCAGGAAATTCCGCTGACGATGATATAACTTATGAAAACTACTCTTCTTCCAATTTTTTGTATTAGGATATAAATAATGAAAAATGCAGGTACTTCTACTGCAGCTGCTAAAAACGTAAAAAGATATACGCTCGTTCCAACGTATGAGGCACTAAAGGACAATCCGTAATAGACTTTTCCTGCAACGAACCTAAAAAACAATTTGGAAACAATTCAAACAATGTCTAAACTGATTTGAAACTCGTTGAGCATACTCTTACCATATCATCCCAACAACTAAACTTCGTTTACGTAGAATGGGTGTGCGGACCAGGTCCAAGAAATTTCCTGTTTGTTTGACCTGACCGCTTTCCTCGTATTTGGTATCCTGGTGGAAAAAACATTTTGCAAATAATTAAATTCTTGCAGAGTATAAAACATCAGTGACCATCATAGTAATCGAGTTGGCTTTTTTGAAAATGTTATAAGGCAGGTATTGGAGGCAACAAAAGTAAACACCAAATTTAGTTGTACATGTATATCATTTTTCAATGATTTCAAACTCGCCTTCCTTTGAACTCTCTGTAACAACACTAGCATGTCTTCATCTGATGGTAGGGTTCGTCCATTAATTCTGGCTCCAGATTTTAAAACGGTTAAGACGTTTCGTAGATTTCCTTGCATCATAAGCCATCTTGGTGATTCTGGCAAAAACCTGTTAGCAAGAAATTAAATAAAAAATACGTAAATTAGTAATGACTCTTAAAAAATGGTTCACAGTATGACTCATTATCCGCATATCACTTATAAAGGTCACTTATAAGGGTGAGCATAGTCCTCCCCCATTATATTGCTTAATTTAGAACAACTAAATAATTAAATAAAAAGCTTCAGATGTTCCGCGGTATTTTTCCAAAATCTGGTCGTTGTAACTAAGGTTTTTATGTTTAGTGTAATGAGTGCAGGACTTTATGATCACTCTGTATGACTCATTATCTGCATTTCACTGACTGACAATTAAACTTAAAATTTAGTTTTAGCTGTAACATACATATTCTATGGATGCTGATTCAAATTCGTATATTGCAGAAGCCTTAATTTAATGGTTGTGCCTGAAAGTCTAATGTAATAAACTTCTTGCAGTAAACTGCAAATGATGTCAAAACACTTGTTTTAAAAGTGCCAGGTTGGTTAAAGGCTTCATTTCCTGGCAAATGGTAATGAATAAGCTTGCAAATTACGAAAAGCAGAGGGCGTTGCAAAACTACTCAATCTCCATAGAGGAAGTATGCATGTATTTTGGATAACACTGCCAGAAATAACATAGCATAAATTGTTGCGAAGGTGCAGTGTGTTTCTGTCAGCTGCTCAACTATTTAACACGGTCCCAAGTAACCTTCACACAAGTTATCATTTAAATGTCATTTTTTGCCTTCTTTTTGGCAACGAGGCAAAACTCCACAGGCTTTCGTAGACTGTTGCTTTTTGTTGCAAGGGCAATTAATAATTGGGAGATTCAATTTCAAATAGTTTTTTATCATGATGATAATTAACAAATCGAGTGTTGAGCGTTTCAGGCTAGAATTAATGTGAAGGTATACTTTCATGGCTTGATTGGCGGTGCTAAAATTAATTTCGTTGTTTGTCGACATAAATCCCCGTAAGATGTGAAATAGTTACCAGAAATAAACGACAAGTGATAATGTAGGTATTGAAATGGACAACTGCAGCCAAAACCAGTCGCGAATGTAAAATGCTATTCCTGGAAGCACCATGAATCCGATTGAGAAAGGCACCATGTATTGGAGGCCCAGCAAGGCTCTGCTTTTTCTTCCACTTATTTCCGTCACTGAAATTCACAAAAAAGGTAATCAAAAGCAATTCCTGTCTATAGATGGAAGTTTGCTCAGTTGATGCTTTCAAAGAAGTTTTGATAAGGGTCAACAAGTATTCGGGGAATTTCTTTAACAGCCTTCCTCGATCTTTCGGTATCTTGATCAGTCTCAGACTGTCAACACTGTTCACAAATTCATTCTCAAAACAGCATTATGACGCTGTTAAAACAATAATATCTCAATTTTTAATATATGCGATGTAATATAGCTAGCTAGTTATTGGATATTGTCCAGGATTTGCAAAAAATGCAATTTTTTTGCGTATTTTTCTACATTATTATACAGTATTTTCAATTCAATTCAATTTTTCAGATCAATTCAGTACCCTACATTGTTTGCTGATATTTAAACTTAATACTCATTAATTTTCGCCAATGGCAATCCATTTATTCCTGCATATTTTAGATAGAAATACGGGCTTAGTTACCACTTCTGATCTATTTTTTTAAAAAACGTTCACACAATTAGCAAAATGCTGATTACCACCATTGGAGGGGGAAATAGTATATAAAGTCATCTCTGGACCATATTATCAAGTATGACTTTTAAAGACTTGTAACATAAAAATGTTCAATTTGTTAAATTTAGAAATAAATGCAAGTTTAAAGAATAAAAGAAAAATTAAACAATAACTAAGTATATTGGAAAAATCAGAACTAAGTTTTTAAAATCAAAAAAGCAAATTGTTTCATCCATACACCGAAATATTCATTTCAGTCAGATTTACTTTTTTATAAGACTTCATATCTACAAAGTCCATTTTCCATATACATTTTCCTATATTTATTGTCAATATTACTATGTAGAATTGTCATTATGTTTAAAGTTATTTTAAAGCAAGTTGAAAGTCAGCCTTAGTTAATTTTAGAGAGAAATTAAAGCTAAATTTTCAAGCTGAAAGTTGTTTATGGAAAGTGGTCCAGAGATATATCGAAAAAAATTTTGACAAAATACTTGAACGTCCTCTAACTACCATTGAAATTTAAGTTGTTAAAATAAACTTGACTGAATAGAAATCTCATATTGCAAGCATCCTTTAGTTTTCCATTCGCCTATTTATCATTCATCGATTAATCATGTTCCTACATAAATAGCCCGTCCTTGAAATTAAGGCGTACGACGGTAGCTAATTATCACACAACCAAACACAATTTTGGCTCAAATTTCTGCCTGAATTTGGGCTGTAAATGTACCGTAACGCAATAATCCTGTTTGGCTCAAGTTGCCAATACCAAGGTCGTGAGATCACAAGAATGAATCGGTATAAAGTTTCTATGTACTCACGGCTCATTAGTTTTCAAATAGGTTATAGTTTTACTTGGGCTATTCAGGAAGCTTTGAAAGTATTTTCGTTTTAATTTTTATCAATTAATTTTGCCTCTTACCTATAACAAATGCTACTGAAAAGACACCAGCGTCCCCCAGTGCGGAGATAAACCTCAGGATCAAAAACATTATGTAATGAGTTGAAAATGATGCTATTATTGAGGCCACCATGAACTGAACCAGTGCTATTAGCACAGCTTTTTTCCGACCATATCTGCGAGCGAAAAAAATTACATGTTTTAATTTGATTCTCGAAAATAATAATTTAAAATTGTCATTGTTTCTTGAACGTACTTATCAGAAACCCAGCCGAATACTAAGCAACCTAGCAAAACACCAGCCATGAAACTGCTTTGGACAGTTGAAGCCAGGGCCTTGTGTGAACATACCAAATCCCACTGAAATCGGAAATGATGCTTATAAAGGCCATGACTGGCCCAAGGGGTCAATAATGCTTATCTCAGCAGCATGTTTAACTTCATTTTCTTTGAAAATAACTGATACAAAATTGTTACAAAAGTTACAAAATAAACTTAGGAAGCATTACTAAAACCATAACTGAATAGTCATCTATCAGAAAATGACAATTTTGCTATTCATCTAGTAAAGGATGGTAATTTTGATATTCATCTCATAAAATATGGCACTTGTGATATGTCTGAGTTGGAAGAAAATTATTTCATATTTTACTATGCATGGCAAAATTTACATATACATGGGTTACGTGTCAGGTTAAGAGAGGACATTTCAACTTCGTCACTTGTTCTATATGGGAGTGTATTAATGAATGTATTAATGAAAACCATGACAGCACGACCCTAAATTTGAATTCTGGCATGTAGGATTTTGAATTTTGCGTTTAAATTTGTGTATTTGTGCGTTTTCTAAGCAACGTTTTTAAATTATAAAGAATTTATAACTTAACACTCAATAGTCACACTTAATAACTTATTTCGTAATATAAAGACAGTGTATATTATAAAAACTATTATACATGTCATTTTCTAAGCAAGTTTAATGAAATTATGAATTTATAACGTAAAACACGCAATGGCTCAATTTGAATTCTGGCACTTTGAATTTAACTCTTAAATTTGTGTTTTATATATACTGTACGTGTCATTTTCTAAGTAATTTTTTTTTAAATTATCGTGAATTTAAAAATTAAGTCGCCCTAAGACTTTCATAATATGAATTAAGAATCCCAGCCTACTTTTTAGGAGAACTATATCGCTATGCAGTAGTAGACGCTGGTGGAGGGCAGCGTGATAAGACCACTCTTAACCTGACATCTACTGTACTGTATGGTGAAGAGTCACTGAAGACTCGATCTGAATACTGTCAGTATTACCTCCGAGATGACAGTTGAGACATATGCGCTGCGGTCATACGTCCAAGACGTGCACTGCTGTTTGATAAGATTCCCTTCTTGAGATTTCGTGTAGTTTGCGATAAGACTCGGATCCCGCCACTCGTCTTCTGTGAACATTGAAAAATTGAACACGTACATGTTGCACGAATCGTATTCTTCGACCCCGGCGTTGATCCCGAAAGGTATGAAGGCCCTTTTGACGTCATCGCTCGTCCAGTTGTATTTCTCCTGGACATTGGTCACTTCCGAGCTGGAGCACCAGTGGTCAGGAGTCGCGGCCAGAAACACGGCTCCCATGTTGTGAAATGCCACGAAAAATCCCGAAATTCCAGTCAGGAAAAATATCAGCCATTGCCATTTACCATGCGTTGAAACCAGCTTCAAAATATCATCGAAACTGTAATCAGCCGCCATTTTGGAAGTCAGACTGATGGTCATGAAGAACTATGTTCAATTAAATGTCTTTTCACTCATTGCCACAATCTCCAAGCACTGACCACTGGGTGTTTTAACTGGTTATTGTAACTGAAAGTTGACTTGAGAGGTGTTGTATGGACTGGCTGTGGAGCCTTCCTGTGCATAGAGCAAAGTGCCAAGTTTTTGGTGGCCTCGTTGCTTTCAAATGCACTTGCTGAAAAGTCAAAAATATCATTGAAAATGAGCGAAGGCAATATGATAATAGGGAATGAGGTTATTTTGAGCATCGACGAGCTCGTTTTTCACAAATTCAGTCTGGTTTCTGGCGTCTGGTCATGACGTGCAAATTCGCTTCCTTATTTTTATAACCGGTTTATTTCACACAAAAACATGAGTTAAGAGCCTTAAGGTACATTACAGGTTTAACTTTGTGTGTACCTATACACAATAGGTGGAACCTGTACATGTAAAGGGGCCAATGCAGGTTACTTTTGAGCACGATCATTCTAAAGGGTGCATCAGAAGTCATTGATTGTTCCCAAAGCGATATGCAGTTTATGGAAAACTGTGGAAGGACGGATGTTCGAAAATTATTTGGTCAATTCTTATGTCATCATTTATCTGGAAATGATGACAAATTATGGCATGCTGAGGGCTGGAAGAATGCGAAAAAATGATGACATTTGAAATAAATATTAATACTGTATAATAATAGAATTTATGTATTATTATTATTATATTATTATAATAATAGAATTTATATAGTATATTATATTACATTATTATTCCAAATATCATCACTTTACGCATTTTTCAGAAACCTAACCCTCCCCATGTCATTGAGCATTATTTCCAGAAATTATGACATAACAATTGAACAAATAATTTTCGAACTGAGCAAAAATTTTATTTTAAAAAAAATAACACGAGAAGTGATGAATTTTAGCCAGCGAGTGTAACACTAAAGCAGAGATATGAAAAAAGACAAAAAACGCAAATATTTTTGAAAAAGTAGATCACATATTATGAACAAAAAACAAAAAAGCTCAATAAAGAGCAGCAATGATGACATCATTTGGCTGCACTTCCCCCCCCCCACACACACACACACAAACACACACACACACACACACACATACACACACATAAGTGACATGATACTTGAACGTCCAATTGTAAGTCAATATCTGTGTTTTATTAAAAAAACGCGTGTTTATTAATATTTCAACAAAAGAGTGAATTAGAATGACACTTGATAATCACCTGGTCATGCAGGCACAATAACTGTTTTATTGTACCAAATTCATTTAAATAAACTTCAAATTTAAATCTCAAAAAGACATGTACTAATTGTATAACATATTATAACATAATTGTTATAAGTTAAACGCTAGTTTGATTACGCTACCATTTGCAAAAGATTTGAATGAGATCTACAATATGATTAAGCTTGTTCAGACGACATTCAGTATCGACTTTTCATCTTTTTAAAGCCGGTTTAACCCCTTCCCATGGCATGCCTGATTTTACAAAATGCAATGAACTTTTGCGTCATCGTGCATTAACAGCAGAATCAGGTGTCTTGATTGCTTGCAAAGTGGGTTAATGATGGTGTTAAATTTGACATGTTTGTTAATCGGGCTCCATGATTTTTATGATAATTATACACTAATAAGCACTTCAGAATCAAAGTCAAACCAATAGCTAAATCTAAAAATAAAGCCAGTTGTTGAGTTGAGATGAACAGGAAGAATTTCCTTTCAGTACAAGATACCTCTGCAAACATTTTAAAAAACTTTATCTCGCCTTGAAAATGTGTACCATGTTGCCCAGATTATTATAACATGAAAAGTTATGCAAAGATTGTTTCCTTTTTGAAGTACAAGATGCCTTTCCGAACATTTTGAAATAAGCATCATTTTTCGGCTTAAGATGTTGGTCAAAAATTGTTCTGAATTACATATACTTGACAAAATCGTTACTGACAGGCTGAGTGACAGCATCAGTTAATTTTTGTTATTTATATCTTCATTTGCCATACGATCTGCCTGTGCAGAACGTAACCTTATTTTATATTGCATCATGTCCAGAGCATCTCATTCGCAGTCAAGATGTAATGCATTGACCTGGCAACCGTTTTTATTTATTTCATTTTTTGCTCTAATATCGCGTACTGTATGTAGCAAAGTTACATCTGGTTTAACATGATCAGACAAAACATTTTATGCGAACCGTAAATTAATTTTAATGAAGTTAGTGACTCGTTATAATGTTACTTTAGCTTATTTCAATTTTGATTTAATAGAGATCGTACACGTGCTCCTTTCGGCTTAAGATTATTATAATATCTTGTTCTGCATTAATGCACTTAAAATATAGCAGTTTTTAAACATACGTAAATCTGAGATAAAGAATGGCGGTATTCACTTATTTTTTAAATCAACGTTGCGCCACCCTGTATGCAAATGCAGAAAACGTAATTATCTTTTCCATAACGTAACAAAAACTGATATTCAAACACTTGACGAATATTGACTTTGGTATTAATGTTACACTGATGCTACATCTCACTAAGTCACCAGCTTTTGTGTAGTCTTCCACTCGATATTTTAACCCACTGACTTTTGTCGAGTTCGTTATAGATTTCCACTTACTTCTAGTAATAGGTATCCTTCTGAGGTTCTGAGGCTGGTAATGCAATCGATGTTGGCAGGCTTTTAAATGTTATCTGGTTTCACAATTTGTCATTCGAGTGGAGTTGCTCTGTATGTGTGGTGAAATCCCCCACGTGGAAACTGAAAGTGGAGTGGCAACTAAAACTGCCACATTGCATCTTGCTGGGATGTGTATAACTACCCACTCTAGAGCCTCAGCCAATCACTGTTGTCGTACGACACCACGAGGGTGCCTTACTATAAACAGTAAAAACAATTTCTCTGGCAGCTGAACTTCTAAATGGCCATGTCTGATTTGCATGAAAATGCAACAGCAGCTGCTGTCCCAAATCGGAAGGGTAACCCATCCTACCCCCAAACTTGCAGGAGCCATGATTACCAATTTGCATGGTATTCAGCCGACAATGAAATATTACGAATTTCGGATTATTTCAAGGTTGAACTCACTATCATGGTGACTGGATAAAGCTCTAGTAGCTTTGTGATCGGTAGGTTGCAGCTGGCTTGATCACGAGGGAAATCTTTTTTGTTGTGTTTTTTTTTATTCAATTTTCGTCCAATTCTAAAATAGCGTCTAACCAGCATGCCAACAGCATGCCACGAGGGAATTTCGGCACATGTTACTCTGTTACTATAAGCAACTTTATATTTGGTAACAGAAAAGCCACCATCGCACACCACCATGGTTGATGGCAGGTATCCAGCTGTTTTTTGAGTCAAAAAACTCGTTTCTGAATATAAGGCATTTGACCCTTAAAACGAAAATTGTAAGTGGCAATTCATGCAAGGGTAAATAACTGTGTGCAAAGGCGACATGATTCGCTTTTCACTTCTATTTACACTAGCATCAAGTTCATTAGGATTATTGATGGTGTTTTTTTTTATTTATTACAGACCATTTCATTTACTTTATTTTATTTATTACAGACCATTTTATTTACTTTGTGGGTAAGTTTCTAGGAAGTCATAGCCACGAATATTTTTATCGTGTTTTTAAGCATTTCTGCTTAAATGGGGACGTTCTAGTATTATCTCACCACTTGGGGGGGGGGGTTCAAATAATGCGTCATAAATGCTATTTTAAACAACATCGGTTTTAAATCCATTCTTTAATTGTGATCCAGTTTTTCAGAAAATTCCTTCTATTTTTTTTTGGATAAATGTGCCATTGGTATTAATTTCGTTATTAAAGTATTACTTTTTCATATTCATTTTATATTGCATTTTCGTCAATGGCAATCCTTTAAATTCCTGTATTAATTTTTTGAAATATGGGATATAAAAAAACATGACACTCAAAGAAGAATCAGTTTTATAAGAAAAAATGTTCGTATTGAGCGAAATTTTCCTCTTTAAAATCTCAGATTCTTCGTTGAAAATGTCATATGTAGTCTTCTTTTTTTAAACCTTTTATATTATGAAAACCTGTTGATAGCAAATGCTAAAATAGTCGACCGGTTGCTCTTTGCAACGGCACATCTAGTGCAATCATGAAGCAAAATGATGATGCAACATGATGCTTGTGTTGCATTGAATTTCTCATAAATATCGTCTACAGATTGGATATAAAACCCAAATGATTGCCATAATTATGCTTTATTCATATAGGATTCTAAAAATTGACGCACAGTAAGGCTCAAATACGTACTTTTTGAACTCTATCAAATGACGCGCAATTTCGAGAATAAGTCCACTAGGCATAAGATAATTTATCTTTCCAAACGTTATCCTCGTAAATACCGTGTAAATGGCAATATAAATCGATTATTGAGCAATCCATTAACTTGAATACGCATTGAAAGTTGTTTATGCCAGATTTAAGACATATAGTAGGCCTATAAGTACATTGCACACGTATGAGCACTCGTTTACTGTCTAAATTTATTTATGATAGCGGAATTTATGACGAGAATTGAGAAGCGTATTTTAACCTGTGTTCATGGTTCAAACTGATTTGAACCAAATTTGAGTTTGTTGCACGATCCATAAGCTCACATTGTACTTTCCAGAACAAACAAAAATATGTAAAGCTTTACATTGTCCCAACAGCATCTCATTTATAAACAATATGAAGTATAGTGATACGAATATCAATGAATCGATATGAGAAAAACAAAGGATGAAATGGTGAATGTTTGTAGCACAAATAATCCCGGATCAATAATAAATCTTTACATCGATGTTGATTGATATTGATGGATGATAATAAGCTGATGGTCATCAGTCCAATTCCAAATAATTTAAAAAAATTACTAACTATGTATTAATCTTTTCATTAATAGTTAGTATTTCAACCCCTTTTAAGTAAAATATTTTCAGACAAATACTTGATTTCACTGGTTGAAACGGTCTTCAGTTTTAATAAATTTAGTACGTGTTTGTAATTTCAAATGGCAATTTCGACGATTTTGCAATCATCAATCAGTCTTGGTGACGGATAAACCAGATGAAAATTAATGTTCAATTTCAAATTCAGTTTGAACTGGTTTAGCTCATTCATATTGGTAAACAACATCAGAATGTGAAGGTTTACAAATGAGCTTAAACATACATGTATTTTGAAAGTCACTTTCCTTTTTCCCTGAACATTTTTTTTTAATTCTTGCATGGTGTGAACGTTGCCAAATCTAGTGTACAGTATTAATAGTTTGAATAATTTTGACGGCCATTTTGAATGTACCCTAGCTGCTCGAAACAACATGGATTCAGTTAAATGGTATTAGTTCTGACTTCTTACATCAGCAACTAATTATTGGTCACTGAAGTAGTGTCTTGGAGAATTTGATTTTACGACAATACTACTCTTGTCAGTGTTTGGAAGTATGGGCCTTTTTTCCATAATAGTAAATTTAATTTAGGCGCCCAAAATCGATCCTTGGCCACCTAACGGAAAATATGAAACTACAAGTTCACTAAACTGACACGAGGTGTCACTAGCTGCCGGAGTAAATCCTGGAGGTCATTTAACCAAGGAAACAGTACCGGGTGACCCAAAAACATGGGGTATTTTATCTGGATCTGCTTGATCTGAATTCTAAAGTTAATTTTGATTTTCTTCACAAATGTAAACTAGCTTAAGTAAATTTTACATTTTCGAGAATGTTTCAATGGATGTTGAAGAAATCGACAGTTTTATGTTGGTGCCAGCAAGGATATGTGATTTGAACTATGATCCCATTGAGTCATTGACCAGAAAATGTTCAAAATTAATTCTGGGAGATCTGTAAATTCCTTGAAATTAGGGCTAAGATTACTTTAATAATTTACGTAACTAGATCTATAATCCATTTTAAATCTTGTTTTCGTGCACCTAATCTGTCAGTACCTGATGTCGATATTTTCGACCCAAAAAAAATCCAACTTTAGTTTTTTTCAAATTTTATTTCCCTCGTACACAATACTTTGTTAGGCATGGCATTGAGTTTAATAACAATCTATCGATCGGAAATACATGTACTGTACATGTAAATTTAATGAAAGTATAGTTCGAACCTCCTCAAGACGGTTCATATTCAATAAATGTTAACTAAATTCAAACGATAATTAATTATTCGTTTGACTTAAATCCAATACATACTGTATTAGACCAACTAATTTCCATGATGACAAAATCTTTAAATAAAAGGGGTGGGAAGAGGATCTTTTTTTCTAAAATGCCAGAAATCCATCAAGAAGTCTTAATTAGCTTGCATGTCTATTCATTTGAATTAATTTTTAATAAAATTGGGGGGTGGGGGAGTATTTTTTTCCAAAATGCCAGAACCCCTTGACATAATTTATACATGTAAATACCAGGTAGTAAACATTTTTTCCAAAATGCCTGAATTTCCTCAGGATAACGTTTCCAATAAACATTGACGTCAAAATGCGACAAACAAATTTAGTAATGCCAGAACCCCTCAAGATGGCTTAATGACTTGGATCCATTAAATGTAAACTAAATTCAAATAATAATTATCAATTCATTTGGCTTACATGTACACGCAATTAACTAACTTCAAATGACAATTTCCCTCATGACATAATTTGTAAATAAAATGGGTGGAAGGAGGAAACATTTTTTTCCAAAATGCCAGAACCCCTCAAGATGACTTGGATCCAATAATTTGACATAAATGAATGATCCACATCTTTTGTTTTTCTCTCCATTTTCTTGGTTTAGCATGACACGTTCGCCATACGAGCTTCCAATTTAACTTTGATAAATATGTGACGTTAGTTGGAAAGGCTGTATGTTGTCATAGTGACCGCACATAACCTTGGTTGTGGGTAGGGAACAGTTGAGGTTATTCGGAACGGTGTAGAGGGGGTTGTGCGCAGGGGGCGCCCCCATCGGCGTAGTCCCTCCCCACAGGGTCACCACGTCGGGCGCCCTCGAACGTCGGTGTTTGACCTCTAACTGACTTCTGTTGACGATATTCGGCCTCTGCGCCTCTTATTTTACCTTCACTTCTCCTTCAAACGTGTAACAACACCGGCAAGATTTGGTGCAATATCACTGGGAAGGTCATTGCTTGCTTCAATCGATAGCACCACTCAGAGCACTTCCTCGTCGTATGTTTACCATTGTGTGAAGGGCAGATGAAACCATTTCCAAAAACCAGAGAAGATTCTACGCAAATCCCCCCCCCCCCCCGTGAAATTTTGTGCTGTAATTAATATTTCAAATTATATTTCAAACGTTTGCATTCACCATATGTGCAGAGAATCTGGAAAACACTTTTATTTTTTTCACTTAATATAATTTTCATGCAGTTCGATTATCAAAAGCAAATCAACAAGCGGTAACCCTATGCTTTTCAGATATTTTTTTGGTTTTCTACCAACTTGATAATAAATCTTGAAAAACTGTTAGAAAAATTACCAGGTCTGGGACTGGCTATCACGTACGCTACTGTCGATGGCCCTTCAATTTCGCTAGTAATATTTCGTTTTTCCGGCATTCCTGTAATACATATTCCTCAATGAGAACCAAATCGTCCAGGCTTGGAGAGTTTAGACCTCAGAATAACAAAAGAAAATCTGTAATACAGATCACGAAACTTGCTTGCCTCTTTAAAATCCTTAACAGTTTTGAAATAGACTCGCTGTTTCTCGATAAGATCAAGGAATGTATCGTTCAACTGATCCCGCCTCATTTTTTCTTCCTGCTTTTTCTTTTCGAGCTGAATATAATGAAAAGATTGGGATTTAAAATTAAACACACATTAAATCATTTAAAACGCATTTTTCATTTGACGATACCTTGATTTTATTCTGATTAATTCCATCAACAATTCCTTCAAATTGTTTTAAAAATTGCAATTTATTACTTGGCGAATTCATTGCTCTGCAAATAAAAGCAAATCAAATTAACGAATGAGAAACCGTAGAATAGAACAATACACTCGATTCAGAAGAAAGTCACTCCTTACTCAGAAAAAGTATCCAAAATAGAATTTAACAGATTGACTTCCTTCGATAAATACAGTTTAGTATCGTCCAGAGTATTATACAAAGTATAAAATTGCTTGGTTTCTTTATGCTTGGCAGACACTAGAAAAAGCATACATCTTAAGCTTCATTAATTTTGTGGTAGTAATTCAGCTAACTAATGTAAGTATTATGCACAACCTTGACTGTATAGTTCCAGAAACCTCTGCTGGTATTGACCGAGTTCTGCCCTCGTTGGAACCTCGTCCAATTTTCTTTGCAGTGAGGCTATCTCCCGATTTTTTCGAGCCTGAAAAGAATTTTAAACAAAAATGAACCGTATGTTCTTAGCTAGTTTTTCCATACATTCACAAGACCCCCATTGAGAGTCTTCAAATCATATTTTCGCTATTTGCCAAATAAATTGTGTAAGAATTGATAGAGTAAATAGGAGAAAAATATTTTTAAAGAAGTAATAAAATCTTTCTCCTTTACATGTTTCTTTACAGTACTATAAAAAACTGACCAAAAGTAATCTCAATTTCTGTAGTTTCTCCTTGTCTGCTTGATAATGTCTCTCGATGAGCAAACTTCTTTCCTTCAATGAGAAAAGAAGCAATGTGTGATCACAAATTTTCTCAGGGAACGATCCAGTGCAATAAGGCTAAAACATACTTTGTCTTCCTGATCATCGTCGGAATGTGTGGATTTCAGACTCTCGATATCGGACTGCAATCGTGCCAATTCTTCCTGAAATGGTAAAGACGGCACATTTTGACAAATATTGGGGAAAATCTTGATGAACACAGATGGCTGAGACTTGCCTTGCAGTGGGCTCTGAATTCTTGTTCCTGTTGTTTTAAGTTTTCGTTCATAGCGACAAGCGAGTGCAATTTCATTAGAATGCTAATTGAATAGAACAAAGAAGAATATATTCAACATATTTAATAACATAATTCGCCGGTATTATAATATCAGTAACGCTAATTGTTTTTTTGAAGTCAACCTTTGATTGTCCTCGTTTTCCAAGTCCGCGAACGATTTCAGCTTCGTCTCCATTTCTACGCCGGAATTCTTTGCCTAGAAATATCCTTACATTTTAACGGTTTGTGCCTTTTAACATGACCGGAAACGTCAAAACAGTGTCAATAATTATCAAATAAATGTTCTACCTCCTGAAACTGCCCGAGCAATTCTGCATGTTGTTTCTGCAGCTGCACAAGCTGACTTTCGCCCTTCAAAAATCAGACAGAGCCTTATCAACAAGCAACATTTCATCACTTCTTTAACGCAAAACAGAAAACAGTGAAAAATAGCCAACCTCCTCGACTGCTTTCTGCTGACTTTCAACTTGACGCTGCAGAGAAGCAATGACCCGTCTATGCCTCTGAGCTCCTCCACCCACGACTTCACTGGACTCCAAGCTGGTAATTTCTGCTTGCTGTCAAATCTCAACGTCAATTCCACTGACCAGCGACACCATCAAACCGAAAGGTTATCCCCAACAATCAAATGTACCTTATCGGCATATTCGGACGCGATTTGCCGGATTTCGCTCGACTGCAATCCAACTATGGTCCCAACCACGTTTGCTGGTAGTTTCTGAAATTATGAAACTGCATGTTATTGCATGTTCGTCATTTAAAGGCGTTTACAAATCTCAGATTTCCTACTCACCTCGCTGGTTTCCAGTGCAGCCATGCTACTCATTGCCGCAGATATTTTCTGCTGATTTATGGAAAGCGTGCAAGAAACGGTTAAAAGCATGCAGTTAAATGCAAACTCATTCGGTACGTTATGAAAAATGAGACTGTATTTAACTGGTCAACAATTGTTAACTTAACATGCTTGGCAAAGTTTCTCAAACTTCAATTTCCTAATATGTGTTAACAAAGTAGTAATAATACCAATTTCATTCAAATTGCAAATCTTGAGGACAAATTCAAGCCGTAATGCAAGCATAAGAAGCGATCATAATATAAAATGCTGTACCTCGTGCAGTGTGACATCGTTAGCTGCATCGTCACTTTGTGAATCTCTAGATTTTGCAGTATATTCGGAACTGCCCTAAAGAAAAAATATTTTTGCGTGATATCGTAAAAGTAGTTTACAAAATAATTTTGCGAGAATAATTCACGACCATGTGTACCTTTTCTGCTGAGGTGATTCGAATCAAGCCATGCTTCCTTAAGTAGAAAGTAATTTTTTATTAAAAATTAAAATGTACCTTCAACTATGCACTAAAATATTAAGTAACACGAATTTTTACGTACTTCCCGTACTCAAGCAGGGTGGACTGGACCCGCGTTTCTTCATCCGCTTCAGCTTTGTGGCTAACCTGCCTTCGAAAACGTCGCTTGGGACTATAGGCTTCCTAAGATTAGTTAAAATTGTTTACATAAGATCATTTATCAGTTTAAATTTTCTAAGATAATAAGAAAAATAAAAAAGCTTACAAAAAGACAGGACACAGATGGGCCAGCAGTTTCCTTAATATTATCGAAGGCTATATCCTAAAACAATAGAAAAAATTGAAAGAAAATTAACTCGACGTGCACAAGAGCCCAAATACTGTTCACATCAATCAAACTTACCTCTGGTGTATTGTACAATTTGTTAAACTGGGAAATTGAGTAAGCTCGGACATAATCTCCCGTTTCCTCCCTGGTTTCGATAGCTCGTTTAACAAGCCACTAAACCACAGTTGTCCAAGAAAGAATTACAACAGATAAGCTTCAAACGAGCTCAAGAGGATCAGCAATAAGTCCTTACCTGAACAACTGGAAAAATGTGAATAAAATCTAATCCTTGAATTTGGTGGGGCTCCAACCTGTGTGGACACTTCATTTTCGGCAATACGGCAACAATCTTTTCGGTCAAAGAGCTGGAATGATATCAAGCCAGTTGCAAATTGATGACACCAGTGAGATTATATGGGACCCTACACGGTGAGTAATACTGTCAGCCACTTTAGAATCAGTAGAAATGACAGTATGCATCAATATTTTCGCAACTCTACATGGTCAATGTTTTACTGTCTGTAAAACGCTCAGTATCATCGTGTACTTCGTTGAGTGAGGTTCTAAAGTACCACAGTTTATTTTGCGATAATTTCAATACTCCATCGCAAACGGAACGATGACGATTGAGAAAAACAGTGGAAAATGTGATCTCATACGAATTTCTTTGACGAAATTAAACGTATGTGGTAGTCCGCCTTCAATGGCTGCTGGGGCAATACTGACAGATTTACTGACGAACGCCCTTACACGGTCAGTATTACTGTCAATATCCCGATACTGACAGCAGTTATCCGAAAATCCGGATAATCCTCATTATCGAACACCAATACATCAGTATTGCCCTTACACGATCGGAATTACTGTCTGTATTTGTCGAAACTGACAGTAATAATGTTAGTGTAGGGTCCCGAGATTATAAAATTAGTGGATTCGTACATTTTTTGACCAATGGTGAGATTTTCTTCGAACAGCAAATAAACGTCCACGTCTATGTTGCAGGTCTCGATACACCACGTCATCCCACCGACAACCTGCAAAAATATTGTTTTCGTAATTATTGCATTTTGAATCAAACTGGGGAAAATTTTAATTGTGACCTAATCGAATGTGCCAGCCTCAGTCACAACTTCACCTTATCAAAGGGTGATAACCCCTTAATCCTGGCACGAAAATATCCTGCAGCAACCAGCAGGTCCACCGTCTCCTGGAATTTCACACCTTGTTCTTCATCCTCCCGAACATCAACAAGAGGCTTGAGATTGCCAAAAAAAATTAATGTAGCATTTACATGTATACATTTCATTCATTCAGAAATTACATCATGCATGGTAACATGAATGACATTTTAATTTCAGACAACTTATATTGCTTCAGTTTCTCTCGAACACATGCCATTGGCACATGAACTCTTTAGGTAATTCAACTCCCGCTCCCAAATGACGACCCCAAGGTCAAAGGTCATGAAAGAAGCGGTGTTACATCACAAGTGCATAAAATGGAACACCCCTCTCCATTCCAAATTCGAATAACCTCACAGCGCGTGACCGTTACTTCATCATGCACAGAATCTTACCTGCTCAGCCATTGGAATGCCGAAAATTCAATTAATCTAGATCTAGTTGTAGGAAAAATAAACTTCTAAAATCAAGGCTGGTAAACAACACATATTTGACTAGACAACCACAGAAGCGAACGCCCGTTGCAGGCACTAAAATTTCAATGATCGCTAATATGATACCTAGTTAGGATTTGACTCGACCCACAATGCCGCGCGCCAAATCTACAAGGTGTCTCGAAAATTATTTACTTTTATATTAATTTCAATAAAATAAACTACAAATATATTGTGTATTCAAAAATACGATGACATTGTATATGGCTGCAATATTTCGTCCAAATTTGATGACTTTACGATTTATTTTAGTGTTATAAGATTTAAAAAAGAGCTTTCTTCAAAACACAATAGCATCCCATACATTTTGAAACAATTCACCTTTTTTCCGTTTTTAAATTTTTTGCACAATTTAACTTATATGAAATCAAATGCACTAAACTACAACTATCTTGCATGGGGTATTTAAAATACGACGATATAGCATATGGCTGTAATATTTCGTTCAAATTAGATGACATTACGATTTATTTTAGCGTTATAATAATTAGAAAAGAGCTTTATTCAAAACACAATAGCATCCCATACATTTTGAAACAATTCACCCTTTTTCCGTTTTTAAATTGTTTGCACATTTTAACTTATGTGAAATCAAATGCACTAAACTACAACTACATTGTATATTGAGGTATTTAAAAATACTGTGTTTTGCAATTGCTGTGACATTTTATTAAAATTTGATGACTTTAAGATTTAATGTATTTTTATATTTTTCTATAATAAGGCTTCTTCAAAACACGAGGAAACCTTAGCTTGGAAAAAAAGTTTGATATGAATTATTGGCATATCCACCCAACGTGCATTTTTAAAATATGTTTGCAAGAAATATTTGCACAATGAAGCCTTCCTCAATTCAATGCGTTTAGATTTTATGTGGTATTGGTACCGTTTTAAAAAGAAAACTATGTAGACAGCAAAAACCCAGTTTTAACAGCCAAGTCATGGTTTAATTCCGCATAGCTTTAGGACGGATTAAGAGACTTCTTCAGTGATTTTATGGTGTATTTTTTCACCTTGCAAAGACAATAGGTTGCATTAACGTAACCTCTTGGGCTATTAAATGGGATGCTGAAGTTACTATAACTTCAATTTTTAAAACCGACATTTTTTAAAGCCAAGAACCATTCTAAATTTTAAAGCACACCTAAGTTATATTAAACTTTGCCAATTTAAGAAACTTGTTAAGGCGATTTAAAATAACCATGAAAATGCTTTCAGTCTGCAAAACCCCCAAGGTGCCAAAGTGCTAACTTCGACTCGTTTTAAAAAAAAACGGGAAATGCAAAAATCAATGACGTTCAATAAAGGGATTACTTTTAAGCACCTATTGTTTGTCCTAATCTCATCTGAAGATTACCCAATGACCCAGTCAGGCTATCAGGTCTACTTAACCTGATGCTTGCCGAAAGGTTAAGCATTTAAGGTTTGCTCAAGAGCTAGTCGCATTAGGAAGTGAAAGGTCCTAGAATGGCAGCTGTACCTTCCAGATTAGAACTTTGGGATTACGTTTCCTTCATCTTGCTCATCCTCCTAGCATCTTGCATCGGTGTCTACCATGTTTTTGCTGCCAGGAAGTCGAAAAACACCAAAGAATTTCTGGTCAAAAGTCACGATTTGGGGTTGGCCCCCCTCATCCTGTCCACAGCTGCTACCTTCACGTCCGCCATCGGACTTCTGGGATTTCCGGTTGAGACGTACAACTATGGGGCCAGTTTTCTGATGGTCAACATCAGCCTCCTGCTCCTGGTCCCCTTTGGCATTTACTTCTACCTGCCCGTTTTCTACAATCTGGGAATCAGCAGCATTTTTCAGGTAACCTTCGGTCCGGATAATCGAAACCCCGAATAAGAGGACGTTCAAGAATTATCCCAAGTAGCACACCGATAAAAAAGACGTCCAATGACGTCATTTTTGCTCATTTTTCCCAAAAGACGTCATCACCTCGAAAAGTGACGTCTTTTTTTGGGTACATTTTTTTGCAAAAAATGACGACTTTTAAAAGATATCTAAAATGGACGGCATTTTCTGGTCGGGAAATGACTTATTTTAAACGACGTCATTTTTGGTCACAATTTTCCAAGTACCTTCTTCTGAAAAAACAACCATTTTCGTCATAGTGTATTTGATCGAATTTCAAAATAACAATTAAAAATACATAAGCTAGAGTTCCCATTCAATTTCTAAAATCGACGTCCCTGGCATTCCCTGACAACTTTTCAGTCATTTAATTCCCTGACATTTTACACGAAAATTAAAAACTCACAAGAAAAATGATGGATTTCATTCCAATTTTTTATAAAACCTTTATAAAACCTATCTATAAATAAAAAACTAATCGGTTGGCTGGGGCAAACTAGATAAATTTCCATGACATTTTGACGAAATTTAACGAATTCCCTGACACTTTTTCATTTCCCTGACATTCCCTGATTTTCAAAGTCTCGCTAAACCACTTTAGCACACCAAATTTTAAACTTCTGCCTTCATCCTGTAAAAATGGCTGAGTGTGTAGGATGTTAGGATTCCGACCGATTTTCCTTGGTTCGATTCCCGTGTGTGCTCAATTTATTTTCAGAGAAAACATATATGCTTGTTTGTATTGTTGTTGTTGTTCACCTATCCACTTGTCCATGTTACCACTTCTGATCACTCACCCATGGACATGTACCGTTATACCCCACTTCCAGGCAATACATCCTTTTTATGTCAACTCAAAAATGACGTACATTTTAATGAAAACTGATGTACTATTCATGTAAAAATTGACGTGCATTTTTCATTGCAAGATGACGTGCATTTTTCATTGCAAGATGACGTAATTTTCCATGGAAAAATCACCATAAAATTACGTCACCCAGGTGGGACATTTGGCCAAGTTTTTTAGTTCATTTTTGATAAAAAAAAATACGTCTTCAGGTCCAAAAAAAATTACGTCCCCTAGGACTTTTGTGCTACCTGGGATATGTCATCACAAAATCGAGTTTTCCAGAAACCCACCTGTGGCGGCAGTCGTCATCAATTCCAACACCCTCCTTCAGTGATAATATCATCAATGACAAAAAAAAATCCGAACTGGGTAAAGTTTGTAAGAAAATAATATCAAAATGACAGATTTTAGTCACGCAAAAGCACATTTTCAAAATCAAAAACGCTGAAATTTTTCGCTAAACCGACTAACCAGTGTACTGTACTTAAAATGTCAATCTTTAGTTTGCATTTACCTGATGGTGTTATTGACGTGTCAACAAAGTGAACAAGAGTAAAGATAACAGCACACCCAAAACTTCCGAAACCTTGAAATGTATTTTTGCTTTCAGTATTTGGAGCTACGCTTCAGTAGGGGTGTCCGCCTATGCGCATCGACTCTAATTAACTGTCAACTGGTACGTTGACTTTATCAATATATAATTTGCTACACTACAGATTAGACCCTGCTTCGCATAGGCACCACGAGAAAGTGGGCTTCCCCTAACGGCTCGTAGACCTGGCGGATGGTCAGCTAAACGAGTCTATTACATACTATAAAAATTGAAAAACCAAGAAAAAACAATACTAACCAAGTAGGGTTGAAATATAAATACGTTGTGTAAATTTGAAGCAGGGTGTAATCAGTTGCACATGCATTCTCTTTTATTTAGACAAGACATGCATTAAATCTTGGATGTTATATTTTTAACAGGTTCTGTATACATCATGCGTCATCTATGCACCTGCCCTGGCTCTTAATCAAGGTACGAACCTAATTCTAAGTTCTTTTTACAGTATAACCTCTGTAAGTTGACCACCCAATTAAAGGAATGTCGCAAACTGGTCAACATATGGAACAAGGCTTGTACTGACAGTACATGATATTAATTCCGTGAGCTGCTTGTACATGTACTTGCATTTTACAGTAAACATTCATGAATACTGTTATTAAATGTTCAAAATACAGTACCAATATTGCTAATGTTCTGCAACTTTATCCGGCAATTACACATACAGTACAGTAACGTACTCTTTTACCGCTGTAGACAGTTACTGTTCAGGGGTGTACAGTATAAGTTTTTCCAGCAACCAATAAATGTAATCTTCCATGACTTTACATGTTGAGATCATGCTGGTCAACATACAGAACGTAAACTACTATTGTGTGTCATAGTCCAAGTGGTCAATATACAACTTACAGAGATGCAGGTGGTCAAAATGTAGAGGTTAATGTGGTGACTATCCAGTCAGTTAAAATGTGGTCAAGATAGGGAGGTGATCAACTTTGGAGGTTCTACTGTACATGTACATGTGTAGTGATAGTTTATAATGTAAGCAGTTGTCTATTTTCATGAAACTTTCAAATTAAGAAAGAAAACGAGATTTGGCAATAACCCCCACATGCATGATATGATAAAATTGTAACATTGTGCTTACCATTCCCTCCCACAGTGACTGGTCTTCATCTTTGGGCCTCAGTGGCTTCCATTGGCGTCATCTGCATCATCTATACATCCATGGTAAGACATCAAGAACCAAACCGGAAGTGGAAAATTGTACTTTCAGAAACGATTAAGATGTCCTTCGTTGTTCCATTTAGGGTGGAATCAAGGCCGTGGTATGGGCTGACGTCACCCAGGTCGTGGTAATGATAGGTGTCCTATTGGCCATCCTCTTCAAAGGCACTTCTGATCTGGGGGGCATTGAAGAGGTCTGGCGCATTGCTACAGAAGGAAACAGAACTCAGTTCTTCATGTCAGTGGACTCAAATTTGCTTTTAGTTAAGTTTAATTTGTTGAACTACATGCAAGAAATCAGAATTCCATTGGTTGAGCAGATGGACTGAAAGCCAGTACTCAATGTACTCGTTTTGGACAATGGCCATTGGAGGCACCGTTCACTTCCTGGGCATTCTGGCCACCAACCAGCTGATGATGCAACGCTACTTTTGCAACAAAACCCTCAAGGATGCCAAGCGGTAATGCTAATTCTAAATTTTCCTGATGAGTTTAGGAACATGTCTTCGTTTAACTTTTAACTTTGTTTTGGCAGTTCCTTTCTTGGTGGGGCCCTAACCATCGCATTCCTCACCAGCATTAACAGCATTGGTGGACTGATCATGTATGCGAGATACCACGACTGTGACCCCTTGCTCGATGGTCAGGTGACTTCCAGAGATCAGGTAAGGATCACTGCATGCTGTCCTGAACATTTAGTGGAACTCAGTAACTTCTTAGGGTTCAGATCAGGTTTCTCAGAAGATTCCAATGGCCCCTTAGCAACCTGATGTATGCTTCATTAACTTTGAATTTGTTCATTCTAAAGATAGAAAATGTGAGCAGGTTGTCAAGTAGTACGGAGGTAGAACAATATAGGAAATATAGGAAAAATTAAAAAAAATATAGAAAGAATATATGAAACAGAAAAAAAATATAGGAAGAATATAGGATTTTTTCTGGAAAAAAGCAGCAAATTACTGCATCTTAGAGAATTTGCAGCATTTTAATTGTAATTGCTCAAATTGGTATCTGAAATGTCATGAGCGTAATTTTAAAATGACAGATTTTCCCAACCCATTTACAATAGGCCTATTGAGAACGCCGTAGGTAACGTTTTTACAAAAACTAGAAAAATTAGTGTAAATATTAACTTTGAAGAGAACGCCTTAGGCGAAATTAAAAACAAACTTCAAACCATAATGCATTTTAAAAACATGCTGCAGGCAATTCAAAAAAATTGTGCTGTTTACAAAAACTAGGCCAGAAACGATGGATTTCAGATTTTTTTTCTAAAAAAATCTAATGTGTATATATACTAACATTTTAGCGAATGCCGTAGGTGAAGTTTAAAAAACATTAACAAATAAAAACTTGCCATAATGCATTTTTAAGGCATTCTTGGATATATTAATAATCAAGATAATGTCGTAGGCAATTTCTTGTAATAAAAAATGATATTTGTTGTATTACATCTATTATATTTTTCTTTGCCACAGCAGTTTGCAGTAAAATATAGGAATATATAAGAATTTTTCTAAAAATGTAGGACTACATGTACATGTATATAGGAGTACCTCAAAAATATGGGAACCAAATAGGGCCCCAAGGCCCTGGACTTTAAGGCTTCTTCAGGGCCCATACACCATTCCTATGTCCATTTCATCCCACTAATTATTGTAAAAGATTTCGAGTATCTCGTCCTTTAAGTTTTATTACACGAAAGCAAATAGTAAACGACCTTGAACCCGAAAACTGACCTTGATTTTTTTTCAGATAATGGCTTTATTTGCGATTGAGACCCTAGGGTTCTGCACCGGGTTGCCTGGGATATTTGTAGCCGCCATTTTGTGCGCCACGTTAAGGTAGAGTCAGCATGGGCAGTTTGACCTTTCACCTCCAAATGTCCCATCCTGTATTTGGCAATCACTGCATACTGCTCGCCAATGCGTGGTTGCCAACGTACAGGGCATGGTTCATACGAAAATTTGCAACTTAATTTCCATGACTTTCCGTGACCAAATCTGATTTATTTCCCCGACTTATCAAAAATGTCACTTTAATTAAAATTAACTTTATCTGCAGACTTTATCTAACTTTATCTGGAATCAACTATATTTTCGTATTTTTCTGTCAGGATGACTAGCCAAATCTTCAGTTGAATTTTCCTGACTTGTCCAGGTTTTCCAGACATTTTTTGGAAACTTTTCCAGACAATTTCAAAAACAATTTTTACAGATTTGATCCGAGAAAATATACCATATGGCGGAAATTTTATAAATTATGGATCTGATCACCAAATGATGGAATTAGCCCACAATTTTGTAAGAAGAAATAATAATATTAATAATTAAGAGATTGCCGTAGGCGACATTTTTTAAAAATTACAAGAGATATTGGATTTTTAGTGTATTAATATTAATAACGATGTGAACACTAGTGGCTGAAACCACTAGATCTCAAACACTGCATTTTTGAAGACTTCTTTAAAATATTAAAAAATTCTTCAGAATGACGGAAACGTCATTAGCGAAATTTTTTTAACAAAAATAATGCATTTTAAGTGAATTTTTCATACAACATTCCTACAAATGTTTAGAACAAATACAGCTTTTCTAATGCTTTTCATGAGATACTTACATGCATACTAATCAAAATAGTTGTGCCACAACAGATTTCTAGACATAATGAATTTCCCTGACTTCCCCTGACTTAATGGTCAAAATGTCTACATTTCCCTGACTTTTCCTGATCACATTCAATTTCACTGACTTTCCCTATGGCATGAGCCCTCGGGGCCTAAAAAACTACCATTTTGAAATCAATTTCAGAAAACTAGACCAATTTATGTTATCGATTATGAGATTCTCATTAATTTTCTCACCATTTAGCACGTTGTCTTCCTCTTTAAATTCCCTGTCCACGATATCGATGGAGGACTACGTCAAGCCATGCTGGCCCAACCTGTCAGACAAGGCACAGATGTGGATATCCAAGCTGTTAGGTTTGCAACGATGTTCAAGAACTAATATGGATTAATATCTTATACACTTCACAAATCATATATTCCTTAATTTTTCAGCCATGGGGTATGGGATCATGTGTATCGCCTTGGTCTTAGTCGCTCAGAGCATTGAAGGCCTAATCCGGGTATGTCACAAATCCAACCAAAATTGATACAAGTTTGATAATAATATTGGACTTAAAAGCTGAATGGATATTTCTGAGAAACTTACATCTTTTCAAAACATTCTGACTGTTTGCGTTTCCACAGGCTGTATTTATCATCAACGGGGCCACCGGAGGGCCGGTTTTAGCAATATTCACCATGGGCATGGCGTTGCCATGGGTCAATACTACGGTACGTGCCCTTATCACTGCAAAAATAATTCTAAAAATATTATAAGGATAGAATTTTGACAAAAATATGTGACTTGCATGCAGGGTGCCATAGCCGGATTTTTTGCGGGGCTTTTGCTGACCGGGTGGGCCAGTATCGGTACCCTCATAACCAATCCACGAATGCCAACAGCTCCCTTCAGCACCATTGGTTGCAACATCACATCAGAACTGACTCTTTTCAACCAATCTGACATCCTGGGTGATTACAGCGCATTTGCTTCAACGATGGAGACCCCCATCAAATCGTAAGATAAACCTAACAAGTGATAATTCACCATTTATGAACATAACCATAGAATCCTTAGATAATTGTAATTTTCCCTTCCAATATTCCAGAGCAGAAGCTTTTGGTAGCGCGCTCTACGCAATGCCATCTCTTTGGTATGCAAGCTGGAGCTGTGGCGTTGGACTCATTGTTTCCATCATTGTCAGCATGCTAACAGGTAACCCAAGTTATTGATAATTGTTCTAAAATATCGGCGGGTGTTCTTCGGTATAGTACCTGCTCCACCATTAACACTATGAGAAAGTGGGTTGCTCCTAATGGCTCGTAGGCTTGCCATGATTGCCTGGCGGTTAGGGGCAGCTATATCAGATGACACAAAAAACAACACAAAAAAACACACGAAAACGATATATTCCGACAGCTAGGGAATCTGTACACATTTGGAACAGGGACTATACCGAAGTTTATCCAGAAATCCATAAGTAAAACCCGACTTTTCTTTCTCGATAACGTGGGATGACCAGGACCAAGAAAGCCCGAAGAAGTTGACCCCAGACTTCTATTTCCGCTCACCAGAAGAATATGCAGGAGACTGGGAATGGAATGCAAGGAATTTAATGGATGCGAAACCGGAAACAAGGCATATCTTCAAATATCCACGACGGTAAGTCAACATCTACGTCACCAAATTTTCAACTCAAAATCTTCTGGAGTTTTAATGTTGATGACCAAAACCATTGTCAAATTCTACAGGACCCAGATCTTTCTTCAAATTTGGATGGATGGAACATGAGCACAATGGAGAAGGCCCCACCGGGATACCTGGAAACGGAAATGACGGACAAAACTTCGGTTAAAAAGAGACCTGCTTCACCAACTGATTTCTGAGCATCAATTTCAGCAAGGCGAGGATAAGTGTTCTGTAAATAAACGGCCAGCTTTTGATTAAACGATGTTGAAATATACCTGCGTTGTCCTTTTGAAGAACAATTTTCTAATGAGTTTCGAGTATTAGAAAAGGTACGGAAACACTGACATGGCTGAAATATGCATATGCTTTAGATATGCAAAAAGGCTATAAATTAATGTATTAACACTCAAAACGGAAATTTTACAAAATGGTGGCACTGGTAAGTAAATTTGCAAAATTGCATTTCGAATACTTTTGGTCAATGAAACTTTGGGATACTCTTGCTCCCCAAGCTTAGAATGAGTAAGGTTAGGATAAACACAAAAAACTGAAAAACTCACAAAATATCATTTAAAGTATAAACTGCAACAGCAAGGACAGGTGTCCTTCTTGTCTACAAGACGAGAAGGACTGAAATTACATATTTTGTGCACATTTGGAGCAGGACCTACTTGTATATTTAGTATATCCAAATATTAATTTCACTTTTGAGCTGACATTTTAATTCGGGAACGTACAAGTTTCATCAACACACAATGGTGGTTTGCCTGCAGTTGGGACAACTGAATAACAAACTTACATTTTAAGTTAGTTTAAGTTAGGTTAAACACAAAAAACACGAAAATCGCAAAAAAAGATAAACTGCGACAACTATGACAGGAGTCAATCTTATCCTCAAGGGTTGAAATATGCATTTTATGCACAGTTGGGGCAGGGACTATTCCGTAGCACACGTAACCTTAATTTCACTTTCATCCTCCCAAACTAGTGATGATATCATCGTTGACTGACATGTTTTTAGAATTGAAACTTTTGTGAAATTGTTTTTGTTTAAATCAGTTGTTTGGACACCATAAACGGTGCCAAAATGCTAACTTCGACATATCAAACCCCTTTTCAAAAAACACTAAGTGCTAGACTCAACGAAGTTCAATAAAGGGATTACTGTTAAGCACCTAGTTATTGTTCGTTCTAATCTCATATGACAATCACCCAATGACCCAGTCAGGCTATAAGACCAACTTAATCAGTGTTTTGCCGAAAGGTTAAGCATATAAGGTTTGCTCAAAAGCAAGTCGCATTAGAAGGTGACCTGTCCAATAATGGCAGCTGCCCCTTCCAGGTTAGAACTTTGGGATTACGTCTCCTTCATCTTGCTCATCCTCCTTGCATCCTGCATTGGCGTCTACCATGTCTTTGCTGCCAGAAAATCGACAAACACCAACGAATTTCTGGTCAAAAGTCATGATTTGGGGTTGGCCCCCCTCATACTGTCCACAGCTACCACCTTCACGTCCGCCATCGGACTTCTGGGATTGCCGGTTGAGACGTACAACTATGGGGCCAGTTTTCTGATGGTCAACATCAGCCTCCTGCTCCTGGTCCCCTTTGGCAT
>JAQGAF010000281.1:0-60213 GCA_034687865.1 Kryphioiulus occultus
CGAATCATCGTTATTCTCTCACATTGTAGAATCTCCCATCATGCACTGCACGTCCCGTGTATAACGTGATCGCAGTTGGAACGCCACTTTTTTGGAATGCCTTTTCTTGAACTCGATAGGTTTTCGAACTAGTTGCGTTTCCTGTCTGAACGAGCAGGGTAACAGTTTTAAATTCATTGGCGTTATTGGTGCACATACGAAGACTACACGTTAAGCTGCCTGTATTCCACATTTACAAATTGATTGCACTTAAAATTTAATGCAGAAAATGCGCATTGGACATTGAATGAGACTAAATTTACGTAGGCATACAGCACATGTTCTCCCATATGACAGGTCCCCATGATTAATGGTAGATCACGCTGGTCATTCATTGCCTTGCAGATTGATAATGGAGCTGCGACGCCAAGAGCTTTGCGTGGTCAGACTACTGTATCTGTTGAATAGTTAAAAATGGATAAATTAAAGGGTCAACAATAATTAAATATAATTTCAACGAACAGAACAGAATAACAGGTTTGGAAAACTTAAGTTTTAAGGAGATTTATCATGGACACCACTTAGACATTGAATAATTCTAATGAAATGTGTCACGAAGGAAAAACAACACTCCTAACTGCACGTGATATGTGCATATTATTCCATATTTGTAGCCTTTGACCCTTACCCTTAGCATACAGGATAGCAGGCTAAATTCCACACATACGAAGACTACTCGAATTTGGCTTGAAAACAATTACTCGTTTATTATAAGCTGCCTGTAATCCATATTTACAAATTGACTGCACTTCAAGTTGCATGCAAAAAATGCGCGGAGCCCTACCGCGGCAGAGCCCTACGACCGTCTCTAAGACATCACATTCCTCCTTGCAGATTGTTCCTCGAACGGGCAAGCCGCCAAAGATTCGATGTGCATGGTTGTCCTACTCGATCTGATAATTAGTTAAAACACGGAGGAATTAAAGGGTGACCAATAATTTAATATAATTTCAATGAACAAAGTAAATAACATGTTTGGAGAATCTAAAGTTTTAAGGGGATCTCTGCCAAATTGAATCCGGAAAATGCGCATTGGCCAATGAATGACACTAAATTTTTGTAGGCATACAGCACTGTGAAACTGTTAAGCAAAACTTGGAAAATAACCTGAGTCGTATTGAATATGGTACAGCACTGTTCTCCCATATGACAGATCCCCACAGTCAATGGTATATCACACTGTTCATTCGTTGCCTTGCAGATTGACAATGGAAGTGGGACGCCAATAAGGCTGCATGGTCGGCCTACTGAATCTGTTGATTAGTTAAAAATGGATAAATTAAAGGGTCAACAAAAATTAAATATCGTTTCAACGAACAAAACGGAATTACATGTTTGGAAACCTTAAGTTTTAAGGAGATATGTGCCAATACTTAGTGTAAACCTAGTGACACTATTCAGAAAAAAAATATAATAACGTGTTGACTGTAAACTATTGTTTTCAAGTACTTTTCTAACTAAGAACGACCATCTAAGAATAGCTGATTTAGATGGTTCATGCAAGAGTAAATTTCCTTAGCAAAGCACCGATTAATTGCAGGAGTAATAAACACTGAAACACAATACATGTATATGTACCCCTTACTGCACGATTTCCCTGTTCTAACGAATCGCCTACTGAAAATATTAATAGGACAGCAATTAGATAACATGCATGCAACTAAACACATCGCGGATATTATGCTTGTCTGACACGCCAAAAAATAAAAATACAAACTCGCCTTCGGTGCAATGTACATGTATCAGAGACCCTACCTCCAACATGATGCTGATACAAACGAGCAACTTGAAAGTCATGATTTCAACGAAGAGCAGGCGGAAAGGTAGATGATAACGTGAATCTATATCAATGTAGCTTTATCAATGTGCTTTTTCCCTTCATTGAACGTCATTTATATGCTCCTCTCTGCACCTGAATATACAGTGTAAACAAACCTGGTTACGCATTTGTTTTGATAGGTCGTTAATGGTGGTGGAAACCGATTGCCCCATCCCACGTCAGCATTCGTCATCGTTTGCGCACCTCTCCCACTCAGTTGACACATCATTGACCAAAAACTTTAAATTCACTTATAGTTTAATCAAAATTTTAGCTTATTGTTGGAAATTTACCGTGAGCCAAATTTCTCTCAAAAACTGGATGAAAAATTATTATATAGTTAACAACAATTTAAATTATGATTTAAAAATTTGATATCGTGTCATTCAGCTTAGGAGGGAAGAAGGGTTGATTGAATACTGACGAATGATGATGACTGAAGAGAGGGAGGGAGGCTCAAATGAGAGTTGGCCCCTCAACCCTCTTCCCTGTAATCCTTCGTCAATTTTTGGCCAAATCCTCCACCCCCCCTCCTCTAAGAGGATATTTTATTTGAACATTCCCAAAGGGCTACAAAGACCTAAATAATCGAAGAAATTAACGCACCTACATGTAACTCATCTTTTCTAGTTCGCGAGATCCAAATGTTTCTGTAAACATTTTAGCTAATTACGTACATCGAAAATCTATTATTTTCAGTAGATTTTCAAAAAACGTCTTGGGCAGCTCTTCCAAACATAAATATTGCTGAATATTTTTAAGTACTGTGGACTACAATTCATCGTTGCAACACGTTGCCCACGTTGTGACGTTTTGTCGTTTGTGACCTTGTGATTATAAATATATCCAATAAACAAAAGTTAGTTCCTACCGTTACCCAAGCACGTGACTCGGCACTCCAGTAAACACAGGTGGGATATACAGTACCCTGCAATAACTTTCCTATGTCTTGTCATTTTGAAACGCCGGTAAAATACAGGGGTGCACACACGGTTTATTAACATTAAACATTTATTACGAATCATTTACTGCATTTGGATTATATGCATGAAAAACATTTTAGCCTAGTAAGCGTCTAAATGGTACATCAAAATATTCCAAATTCTACCGAAACGCACATTCCTTCGATTCAAACATTTAGCAAAAAACAGTAGTGCAATTTCTGTAATGACACATGTTTTCCTACAAAAGCCAAGTGGGATGTCTCCTGGAAATAGTTGGCAATAAGCATTGGCTTCCTTCGCCAATTGCTGATTCGTAAAATTCTCCATTAAATTGTGACCTAAACGCTTTAAATACGCTTTAAAAATATTTTGGATAAATTAATCGAAAATCCTTTATTTTCGGTAGTTTAAAAAAATCCCTTTATCGATGGTATCCCTCTTAAGTCTGGTTTCCCCCCCGGAAAACCTGTCATTGCACTCATAGTATTCGTTTGGACTTCTCGCACATTTGTGTACAATAACATGTGGTTGTGACGATTAGAGTGCATTCCACATTGAAGTCTATCTATTTTAAAAAGTTATGTATCTCTCCGGTAAAATTTGTAATATTGGACATGCGAGGGTTTGCAAGTATACCATCGTTATGCTCTTCAAATTTTTAGTATTTCTGAATATTTCCAATTATTGCAGGCTATGTGCCATTCATCATTTGTAACTTGTTTCAAAACATTTCGCCTGCAGCATTTTTCTCTTCCCTCGTCCATATAGCTGAAGCACTATTAATTTGTAAATGTGTGTACAATCCATCCTTTGTAACCTTGTGTTTCTAAGTATATCCCGTACCACTTGTTGTTCGCCTACCCTCAACTTGCACGTGATGCAGATCTATAATACAGTTGTGGACACAATTGCTGGCACAGGTGGGATACCCTGCAATAAACTTGGAGCCTACAAAGTTGTATTTGCAGTAATGATGAAACTCCAATAAAATACAGAGGTGCACACGCAGTTTATTCACATAAAACGTTTATTCCAAATCATTTTCTGCATTTATGTTATTCAAGCTTCTAAATGTGAACGTATATACAAGTATGCTCAATTTCTCCAATTGGTGAACATTGTGTATTCAATACAGCTGCGCAATCACGTACACCGAAAATCCATTATTTTCAGTAGCTTTCCAAAAAAAAGTCGTGTAGCTCTTTCAAGCATAAATACAGCTATATTATTAAAAAAGGTTTAACTATTATGGACTACACTTCATCGTTGCAACTTGTTTTAAATTTTCGCCTACAGCATTTTTCTACCCACGTTGTGACTCGAAATATATCCGGTAGATAGAAGTTAGTTCCTACTGTTACTAAGGCACGGGACACGGCACACCAGTAAACACAGGTGGGATACCCTGCAATAAACTTTCACACCAGTGCCAGAACTTATTTCTTGTAATTTTGAAACGCCAGTAAAATACAGAGGTGCACACACAGTTTATTCACATAAAACATTCATTCCAAATCATTTTCTGAATTTACGTTATGCAAGCTTCTAAATGTGAACGTACATACAAATATGCTCAATTTTTTCAATTGGTAAATAGTGTGTATTCAATACAACTGCGCATATTTATCCTATACGAACTTAAAATGTCAAGATCCAGGTTTACACCTCCAGTGTTCGCCTTAACATATCCCATTGAAAATACACTGGATCATACACTTGATTGTGTTTACCAGAGACAAATCAAATGGCTCTGTGTTGCACTGTTTCAAGTTGTTTCACTTGTCCCATTTTATGCCGGCGCCGGTGGTCGAGTGGTAGCGTGCTGACTTCTCGACCCAATCGTTGCGGGTTCGCATCCCGGCCGAGGTCGGTGGAAAAATTTTGGGCAGGTGATTTTCCCTGTGTGGCGGCTCTTTCGGATGAGTTTAAACCGAGGTCCCGTGCGGTTCCCCTTGCTCTCCGCACGTTAAAGATCCCTCAGGGGGGCGTATTCCTCCCTGCGGCTAAATTTCCAGTCTGCCCCCTGGCGTTGGTGATGGGTCCAATAGGTGCGAAAATAGGCCTACGTAAAAAATTCCATAAACAAACAAACAAGACCCATTTTATTAGGACTCCCAAATCTAACTGTAGTATTTAAGGAGTCGGACAAATGGTAAATATCCAATCTCTTTAACGATTTGTGATCAATATTTGAATGTTGGATAGGCAAATCCATTAACTTTTCACTTAAAATGCATTATTTCTGCTTTTTTTAAAACAGATTTTGCCTATGACTTCCTTAAAGAAAAACACCTTATTTGGCTACTTATCACATTTGTCCACAATAACGTTTCCCACCAGTGCAGCGTTTCCATTATTATGATCGATTGTTAAAATTTCAAAAGAAGTTCACAAAAATGAAGTGTTTGAGATTTAGTAGTTTCAACCACTAGTGTTCGCATCGCGAATAATATTAATACGCTAAAATCTATTATTTCTTGCACTTTTTCAAAAATGTCGCCTCTGGCATTTCCTTAATTATTAATATTATTACAAGTAGCTTATTTTGTTTTACAAAACTGTGTGCCAATTCCATCATTTCGGGTTCAGATATATAAATTCTAAAATTTGCGCCATACGGCTTTTGTCTCGAACAAATTTGTCAAAAAAATGTCTCAAATCTGCAAGACGTTTTTCTTGAAATTGTCTGGAAATTTTCCAAAACGTGTCAGGAAAGCTGGCAAAGTCAGGAATATTTAATTGAAGGTTTGGCCGGTTACCTTCTGTAATAGTCTAGCTCAAGAATTATGCATTGTGGCCGCTTTGAGTACCTTGCCCATTTACCAATTGGCAACGCAATGGGATATTTACACAGCATTGGATTATCCAAAATTATGCTGGAAATGGAACCCTATGATGCAATTTTAAAAGTTGCATTCCCCATTCCTCGTTCCGGGTTTCATGTGCGCTCGACAAAACTTGTTATTGCAGAAAAATATAATTACCAGCTTTTAAAAGCTTTGTTGGAAGGCGAGTTTAATGGCCCGGATTACAATCTGTATTTAGGCAACATTTTAGCGGATTTCACGTGTCGCACACAAGCACAGCGGTGCAGTTAACGCCTGGCAAACGTGCAATTTCACGCTCGGGAACAATATTCATTGAAATGTCGAGGACTTTCACCTTTGCCATTGTCAGTAAAACCAGGCGTGGGATACTCTCCAGACCTGCATCAGATTTGTTTCAAACGTGCCTGTTTCATGAATATTTAATGGTATGGACGCTTTTTAAATATTTCAACGCTTGATGGAGCTTGCTCGCTAAGCTCACCAGTTCATCAGGTTATTGGTTAGGTGCAAGATCCTAAATACATGTACACTTTACATGTACATCAACGTTGTTGACAGGACAATGCATACGTACGAGTAATTTGTTGATATTGCCCAGTTACTAGTTATGATGAATTGTACTCTTGCTCTGGTAATAGCTGTTGGTAATCAAACATTCTATACATATTGAATACTGACGACAATTCTGACATGACACCGATTTCCCATTTTAGCCAACTGCAAAGATTGTTATCACCATGGTAATTCCATCGAAACATCGGGTACTTTGCGGCAAAGACACCAGATTGGATAAATATGAGCAGATGATGGGAACCCTGGATTCGAACCCCTTGCTGAGGGGGAGAAATCACATTAGTTTCATGAGCATATCAAGTATCGATCTTGAGGGGCCTCAACCCTACTGCCTGCGGACTTGTTCTGTTGCAACAGCAACGACTAAGAATATGCTTGAAGATGATGGGCATGTTCTTATATTCCCAATATGCATATTCGGTATTCCTTTGACAATGCAGTTAATCTGATCGTGATTGACATCTACTGTCGTTGGGGGTTTCGGGGCAATCATTCCTTCTATCTGATTGAATTTTAGGCCTTGATATGACGATTTTAAACTGGTAGCATAATTACCAGCTGAGCTTTCAATAGACAATTTTTATGTTCTAGTTCTGCAGGCCATATGGATCGAATTCAATTGCTTGATTTGTCAACTGATGCTGCATAGCAGGTTTGATTGCCCAAACAGCTATGTGGCAAGTATTTGCAATGTCTTAAGCACTGCCATATTTGTTGTAACTCGTTTGAATTTCCAAGAACGATGACAGTCTTCAATATTCCTGGGACATTGTCACTGTATTTTTTTGTTTTTAGATTTCAATGGCAAAGAAATCAGCCCAATTCTATTTATCACATGACATGATACTGCTGACCCTGCAGACATGTACGCTTTGAAATTGTTTAAGTCATATTCACACTAATTGTTAATATTAATTTTCTGAAATGTATAAGTTTAAGACAAGGCACGTTTAGACCCCATACCTGACGAACATAAGGTGAAACATGACTTTTTGTATTGAATTTTTATAGCCACTTATTCAGATTACATGCCAATGAAACTTCCCAAATGTCCAGCAGCAACTCTTTCGACAATTCAGCCCTGATCTGGAGAATATGTGGACGCGTGGGGCATCTCCATGACAACGTGAACTACAACGAGATTAGGTTTCGTTAGCGTTTTTATGGGATCGCAGAATATCCGTTGTTGAAGGTTCACCAGAAATGAGATTAAATTTATAGTGCAATTGTAGCTGACCAATCCAATACTTGGGAAGCCCTGTAAATATATAATATACCGAAGAGATAAGGAAGTTTTTCATTTGCTATCAAATTAATGGAAACGAAACCCTGTCATGGACAAACAGAACCACAAGGCCAGGTATACAAAATTGCTATTTTAGGCCCAATGAAGTTGTACCATTAGTTAAAATCGTTTTTCCAATTGTTTCCTATTGCACACGTTTTTTAATGTGACACAAAGACAAGTGCTTGTCCAAACCTTAATTTTGGCTGATTCCTTGTAAAATTTTTGGAAGTACTTTGGAATGGTTCCTGCTCCAGCATTTACATTATGGGGATGTAGGCTTCTCCGCCAGGTTCACAGGCTGGCGGTGATTGCCTGGCGGTAAGGGCAGCGAAATCAAAAATTTCATTGTTAGGTTTAGTTAGCTTAGATTGTTAGGTCCAATATTGTGTTCTAAACAAATCGAGTTAAAATCAAAATCTTACCATTTGTTGCGATGTTTATCTAAAAACAATTCTCTGAAGCCATTGATGTTTTATTCAAAAGGGAAGAACTGGCATTGGTTGAAGTTGGTTCATAAGCTATCAGTGCATTAGGGTAAGGGGGGACTTTGTCATATTTAAATCTGTGTGTTTATTCCTTTAATTACATGTTATACTGTATTGCTCAGTAGCTCGCGTTCATATTAGTTACTGTATCAATTGGTGCCATAGGTCATGTTGCTGAGCAGTCGAATTTCAGCTCAAATAACAATTGCTTATTCCCGTACTGCATTTGATATCAGAGAAAACCGAATTTGTGCGTCAGAAGCTGCAAAGCCCAGAAGATGATATATGATCGGTACCATTCTTCCACATCCTATTAGACGATGTGCATTTCCCATGCAAATCAACGTGGCAAGCCCACAATCAACCTTTTGTCATTTCTCGATTTGTCAATTCTGACTCTGAAAGAAAAATACCCTGCCAATGATCAACCATTTCATTCCACTGCAATCAATACGATTCGGGACATGCAATCAAAGGTTTCTTTAGTAGCAAGTGAGAAACGAGGATACGGTCTTGTCAATGTCACTTTGTTTTTAGAACATGAGCATTGACATTCTCGAGAAACGCTGGTGTAACATGGCTGCATGGAAGCATATGCTGTTTTGAATCAGGTTACAATGGGAAAAGCAAAATCCTTTGTAGAATGCGGAAACAACTGAACCTTTCCTCCACATTTATGACCGTGAAATGTTCGACGATGTCCTTCCGGTCTATCAGGCCACGTGGAGTGCAGTTTCTCTAATGCGCGCCTTTGATGCACTTAGATGGGAATTGATGGCCCACATGTGCTCCTGATGCACATTGCGAGATCCTTTGGCTAACAAAGTAATGGGCAAAGTGATGGAAAAGAAGGATCCATTACCTTCCTCTATTATTGTTAAGATCGGTTCACGTACTGGACTGCAGGGTCTGGAGATCGAAAACGATGGATGCGCTTAAGCGATGTGGCAGGTCGAGAACATGGTGGGCGTGGCTGATGATGGCCCATTTGGAACAGTGCCATTTTATGAGATTTTAAAAGTTGGAGTTTCGATTTCCGGCAAATTTGCCTGCAGTTGAGGTGGGGTTCCTGCACAGAGCTAAAGCTTGGGAGGCTTGTAGGATGGCAGTGAAGGGAAGATGGTAGATGAGCTGTTGCGGAATTTCCTGAGGTTCAGAAGGTTCATCATGACCTGAACGCCTGGAATTGTCAGGGGAATTGGAAGACATGAAAAGGTCAGGGAAATCAATGTGAAAAATTCGTGGGAGTAAAAATATCAATATTACATCTGCTTTCATATGCGTTAAGCCCGAGCAGGGCAGGTGAAAAGTTAGATTCTCACAGCAAGAAATTTTCTTTCATATTGCAAAAGCAAAAGCAGTACGCACTTTAGTATCAGAGTTACTGATAATTTTTTATTCGCGATTTACTTCGTTCAGATTTCAATTAAAATCGCCAGGAAACCAATAAATTGCTGTTGCCATGGTTACGACAAGAAAAAAACGACACCTGGAAAGTGTAATTAAAATCGGAACGGAGTAAATCGTGAATCAAAAAATTTTCAGCATAAATTGCTGATATGTCTGTCAATCATGCACTCAAGTAAGGTCTGCTTTATAACTGCTAAGTTAATTTTTTATTGATTTGCCTGTTTTAAAAACGTAGTATAAAAGAAAACGTAACATGACGATAACGTGAGGAATATAGGTCTGATTTACCTGTCCTTCTCGGGCTTAAATCATACAAAGGCCCGATTGCACCATTGTAGGTTAAATGAAAGGTTAGTTAACCTGCTTGGCATTACCTTTAACCAGAACTTAACCTGACGATTAGCATGTTTCTGTTACTCCATTTTATTGTAGGAATTTGTGACGCAAGGTTAGTAAACCTGTAGATAACCTGTTGTTTTATTTGAGTTAAACATGCTTAGAAATTGGCATTATCATAGTCATTTAACGCATGTGATTTTGATAATGTTACACGGTTGTTTTGTCTGGTAAACATCTTCTATGAAGTCCATAAATAACATATCGTCATCTGACTCGTTCTCCATTTTTATTACAAACCTTAGCTTAACCGGGTTTGCTTTTCCGCTTGTTAACCATGGTTAACTGCTGACTTTGCGTGGTGCAATGCTTTTCCTTAGGTAACTAGTGGTTTACCTTTCGTGTTCGGTTCATTTTTGTTGCTGCAACCATGCCTAAATGAATGACTCAATATGGTTAAGTTAAGTTAGGCTGGAATAAGCAATAAAAATATTGGGAGCACATGGACAGGTACCACTCTTGCCTACTTGGCAAGTAGGGTTGAAATGTACAGTTTGCGCACATTTGTAGCAGGGAAAAATCCGTAGTGTTTCTGAAAACAGTGTAGTACGAGCCTTTGCATTTCTGTACGTACGGTGCACGCATGGATTGCTGCCACTGCCATTGATCGCAGAAGTGCTTCTTGTAAACGTTTTTGTGAGTAGCTGTTTTCAATAAGACAGTTACTACTTGAGCGTATCATTGCTGAGTGTGTTTAAAATGCTTACTCACAGACGCATCAATTGCTGTTTCAGCGTCTGTCCGCGCTGTGCAGCCTGGCTTAAACTGAAGATCTTAATTGTGACGTCATCAAAGCGGCTCCTGATCATTTGGAGCTAATGCAGCTTTCATAAGCGCACTTTTGAGTGGCTCATCTATGTCTCGTTAGAGATCTAATTCCCAGCTCTACTTCAAGGGTCAATTTACTCGCAATTACACTTTTGAAACGAGCGTTCACGATCTCAACGACCTGTTCAGCGCTCTCCCAACGCTCCGTTCCAAGTTCCAACATGGCGACTATCATCTTGATTTATCAGATATTTCTGGCAGATGGCTCCAAATGAAAGAAGGCGGCTTTCACCAATTTGGATGCTTGCAGGAAATCAATGATGCACCAAAGCGCTCACCAGGGCTGTTAGGGCATCTCTCTTTTCTTCCCTTCGTGATTGGACAATTGGGGAGCTTGCTCGCAAGCTGCTTCCACTCTCGTTTCCTTTTTATTTCATTTTTACGAATGAATTGCCAACGCCATTCATTTAGCGAGAGGCTGAATTGTATCTCTGTAATTCGAGGCTGAAGAGATTGAGTGTACATGGCTTATGCCTTTCACAATCTTCCAAATATGATCCTTGGCTGGTCGATCGATGCTGTGTCCATTTTGACCCCCCTGACTTTCATCCCCCACAACCATCTTCCAAGTCCCGAACTGGCTTCTTTGTGCTCGCTTTCTTTGACTTCGATCTCGGCATGTCTTGAAGCATTCGCTGTGGCTACGCCCCCTGGGGCTGCCAGACTTCCACACACGCCAGATAAAGCAGAAAGCAGTGTAATTGAAAGAAATTGTCACTTCTTTACTCACAAACGCCCTCCAACTACTCTCAAATCACTTTTCTTTGACCAGTTCTGATGAGCTTTCCCAACGGCACTTCCTGGCTTCTGGACAGTGGTCGTTGCCATGGTCATTGGTTGGGAAATCTGCTTGGAGGAAAGCATCATTACATGTTTGGATTTTTCCCATTTCATTGCGAGAATTCCCTTGTTCAACTCCTGTATATATTGGAATATTATATCCAACCATAATGTTTCTCGAATGATAGTTCCACCATTGCTGGTAATGTGGTGTTTCAGCACACTGAAACCATTATAAACACGCATATTGGTTCCTACAAATACTGTTGACCATTTAGGATTTGTAGGAAACAACATACTGGTCTTGCACTCACCATCATTACCACCATGTAGGAGTATGTTGTTTCCACCATTGCTGGTAATGTGGTGTTTTGGTACGCTGGTACCATTATAAACCAGTATGTTGATTCCTACAAATCCTGTGGGACCCTTTAGGATTTGTAGGAACCAGTATATTGGTATATGGTGGACCAGGTACCAAAACACCGCATATTCCAGCATGATTAATTGTTAGCATTTTTTTGGAATTTTTCATCCCTGCTCACATGGTCAGTGTTATTGTCATGATGATGGCAGTTTTGGGGATCCTACACGGGTATTATTATTGTCATTTTGGACTTTTCCATCAGTGTTATTGTCATTCATTATTTTGATGCTGACACTATTGGGGACACTGCACGAGCGTTACTACCGATCGTGTAATTTCCACAGTACGGGTTGATTGATGTTGAATCCTCATTACTGACGATAATCAGAATTTTCGGATAACTTATGTCAGTATCGGTATAGTGACAGTAGCATTGATTGTGTAGGAGCGGCATTAGTATCCGAAAGTTCGGATAATGGTCAATAGTCGGAATGGAACATCAATCCAACAGTTCTGTTCCCTTACACGATCAGTTTTAATGTAGCAGTTTATTGAAATTGTTAGTAATACAGTATTACCCCATGTAAGGTCTCCATTACATGCCAGGTCTAATTTGTACTACTGCCATGTGTTGAGCTTCTTGACGTCAATTCATTCCAAATGATTCCGAATTGTTTGAACAACAACGGTGGAGTTTAACCAAGTAAAATACGGATAGAAATTGTCACGGAAATGGAAGCTGGTCACACTATTTACTTTGCACTCATGCAGTTTATCGCATTTGGAATTGATGTAGACTCGTTGTGATGAATTCACTTGAATTAAATGATTTAGCCATTCCAAAATTTTAATGGAGAAGACATATTTGACTTATACACTTATACAATGTTACCCTTTGCTGAACATGCTGTTCTCCCGTGAATTAGTGCAATGCGCCATTATGGTTAGGCGAGATAATTTTTGTTCATTTTGCAGTGCAATAATGAGCACCTGAATAATTTCTTCGTCAGCATTGGAAAATTTATTTCTAGCCACTGTTTCTTTGATACAACGTTTTCCTTGAACTTTGTTTGCCGTGAATTGATTTTTATGCTAGGGTGCAATTTGTCTTGGCAACTTCCTAAAGTTGAACTGCTTGCAACGATCCCGAGTGCTTTTCCTTGCGGTTTGCTCGCTATTCCTAACCCTGTGGGATTTTGGAACTTAATCAACGATTGTTTTGTTCGTTTTTTAAACAACCGGTTTTAATGGGAAAGTTGATTGTGGCCATTTGGCAATTGGCCTCCGCGCGTTAATGCTGTTTTTTGTATTCGAATTCAGGGCAGGGTATGTTGTATTCATAGCTGAGAAAACATGTACAGTAGTCGTCAAGCTGAAATATTTTGCTGCAACATACATGTAAGCTTAGCACTTTTCTAACATGTTTGATTGATGTTGTTAGTTGTAACCCTGGGAAGATCATTTTTTATGCCCACTTATTTCCCATGAAATGTTACATAACATGTAATGATATTCACTTAACTTCTGCATATCCCATGTGGACAAGGAGTGCATTTGAAAAAATACTTTTCTATTGCATAGCTTTTCCATACCATTATGGGATATGAGTATGGCACGTATACCCTTACTGCTTCGATCATTTGTCAAATTTTGGGTTATTCCCATTACATTTAATTAAATGCTTGGAAGTAACCCTAAATTTGGCAAATAGTCGAAGCTGTAAGCGTACATTTTATTACATGAAAATGCATGTAGTAAATATTTTTACATTTCTTTAGAATATTTGAAAGTACATATTCATAACATAATGCATATGCTAAGAATTATTTTTATTGTACCGGTATATTCATGGAGTACCGCCCTACAACCAAGTCAACTATCAATATCACAACCACAACTACATCGCCTTTCAAATACACTGTAGCCTATATATTTAATTCGGATTTGTTTGTGTATAGTGCAGATTTATTTCTGTGGTACAAATTTTAATCGGTTTCACTTAATGTTGTTTCACTTAGTCGTGATTTTCAGGAACCTAACCACGACTTGAGCTGGTACTCCCTGTGAACTTGTATCGCAACATTTTTAAGCTTTGCCATTGCAGCAATATGGCGTATAAAGAACCCCTTGAGGATGTGTGATGAAAGTGGCGTGGTATTATTGGTATACACTGCATAGGAGGGATGATGCAAAGCCTTCAAATTCAAGATCAATAGACAGTGTGCATACAAAATAGCGCTTAGAATTCTACGGTGGATCATGAAAAATTCCATCAGCGTGCTGAGAGGCTGTCCTTTTCTTACTCTACAAACTTAGATTTGTAGGACATTGTGAACTGGATTTTCGTTGACGTTTTCGCCTCACCATTGCTAAATTTCATAAGCTAACTGCAGGATTTTTAAGTCTGGGAAAATGGTGCTGGCTGCCAGTGCTAAACCAGCTACGCACATTAGATCCCAACTCATAAAACGCTGACGAAATGAGCTTTTATTTGGCTTCGTTTCAAGCAAAATGCGTATAAATCGCAACCCCTGTTTATTGAATGCAACAATAAGCATGGCGAAGGGGCACCAACTGCTTCCCTTGCCAAGTGTCAAACTGGATTCCCTCGTGCCAATAAGCTACTTAGACAGGCCCATGCACACTGCCAGCAAATATTTCTCCAATTTTTATTTTCGATTTTATAACGTATCGTAAACAAATTTTATGGCGGATGCGCCAACGCTGAGGTGAAGCGAAATGAAATGCGTTTTTAAGACGAGAACGAATCGCCTGAAATATTATTTGGCGAGGGGTGTTGGGAAAGTCATCAACGTGCCTCTCTTGTTGCTCATGCCATTTTGGAAATGCTAATTAAAACGAATTCTTAAAGACGCTGGACATAAATTATGAATTTCACATCATATACGCCTTCTACAGCTTACCCTGATTGCAATCGTTTTTTTTTTAAAATATTTGTTACGAAGACCAAATTTTGGAATAAAAGGTAAACTCCTAGATTTTAATTTCGAGACCAGTATTTAGTGTAATAGCTCAAATCGAAAATGGTATCTACGTAGGAAAACCTGCAAGATATAGGCTGGCAAACGTGTACATAAGTCCGTAAAACACAACTAAAATATTCCCATAATGTTCTAAGTACCCAATTGATGTCAACAGTTTGATATAGGAGGAAAAATTTGTTGATGATATGGGGAGCTTCTTAAATTCATTGAATTGCAATTTGGCCTATAAAAATTTCACATAATTTTGTTCTTACATGTAGATGTAAGAATAAGACCAGTATACATTCTGATTTATAACTGGATTTAACTGGAGTATACATTCTGATAAATATCAGAATGTTTACTGGACTGTAAAATCCTGGATATCGTGGAAATATGCTGGAATTTATATATGATGCTGGCAGTTTTAAATTTTAAATTAATTTTTTTAAAAACGCCCTGCAAATGATTTATTTAAAAATTATTTTTAAATTCAGGAATATTTTCTTTTGTTTGTTCAGGATTTCTAAATCTTAGCAAATCCTGCAAATACATATAAATGCTGCCTGGAAAAATGAAATTACGGCCCAGTAAACAACCTGTATAGTATTGTATTATAACGCCAAGATGAATAAAGATAAAATAAGAACAAAATACATGTTTATTCCATGTATTTTACTTTTATTTTAACTAGTTCTACCATTGTCCAAAACTTATTCCTTGTAACTATAAAGGTTTTTTTAAAGTAATTTTTGAATAGTTGTCAGCCTCAAAGTATGTCTCCGAAATTCAGTGCTGTTTTAAGAAGCAAGGCGTCCGATTTGTCTCTGGTTTTCATTAAGGGAATTACGAGGTTATATGACCAGTTTTGAAAAAAGTCTTCTGGAAAGCGAATTACATTTTATGGTTCTTTGGTCTGGCTTTCATCGTTTTCGTTTCGTTAACAAGCTAGAAAAACAAGACATTGACCTACTAAAACGTGATGCTTTCTCGTTGCTTCTTTAAAACCGATAGCACAATGACGTCAGCGCTCATTCCGTTAGCTTAGTTTATGACCAGGGATGTCCGGGACATTTAGCTAACTAATCAAAACAAGGTTGCCACGATGGGCCCTAGCGGAACGGATCTCTTAATAGGATGATACTACTTCAGCATGATTACCTCTGTAAGTCAGTTGAAAATGTGGAAAAACCGTAGATTAGTGCAACTGACCAATGAATAAGATTTTCGTTCTTTGACCGAAAGATGGTGGTAATTAACAGACTGTCGACCTCTGATTAAGCCCGGTTTAAAGGTCTTTGTGCGCTTGGTTAAACCTGCATTCTGACTTGGTGGGATTGACCACAAAAAGTTGGCGATCACTGATAGCACACATGTCATGCTGTAAAGCTTTCTTTTGGAATGTCTTTGAGCCCAAACGACGAAATGGCTTACATCGATCGACTGTTAATCTTTGACCTGGTAATTGATTGAAAGGCTTAATTTTCTCGAAGGATGAGATTTGATCAAGATACTTTGAACCAGACCCTTAAAGTTGGCAATATGTTGGACGACAAACGTTTTGTAATCTGTCAACTGAAGGTGACTGTCGCTGTCAGTGATGCAAATATCGTTTAACAGTTTAAATTATTATAACCATGTTTGGGACATACATGTATTTAAGATGACAATCACTGGGAGCTCCAAAGGGTTGCTGGGAAGCCAAATTATCTAAGGGATTCTAGTTTGACTCGAACGCACTCATAATCAACGATGACAGGGTCCTTCTGAAAGACCTGGAATACATTGAATAGTCAGGGAAATTGATGTGTCTTGGGCAAGTTAGGGAAATTTGTATGTTAGGAAATCTTTTTGGCAGAATTTTGAATTCTACGAATGTCTAATTGGTAAGAATGCTTGCGCATTTTTATATAAGCATTATAATTTTGAAGGAACATGAAGACAGTAAGCTTTACATGGTAACTTCCAACCTGGATGATCTTGAAAACCTGGAAACCGCAAGGAATTTCATTTGTAAACTGGAAAACCTTAGGGAATTTTTTATTTTAACCTGGAATTGTTCAATATCAAAATTTTGTTCTTTCGATATGATTCTCATAAGTGATAGCAAAATGATTGGCCTGATAATCCATTCTAATATTCCCCTTAAATGCAACTTTTTCCTTTGTTCCTAAAAATCCATTATCTACGGAGTTAATTTCTTTCATTATTAATATTTCGGAAATTTTTCAATTGGCCTTAAAATGCTTCATTTGTGATTTAAAAGCCAAATAAGCCTCCGATTGTAGCACGTGAATTATTAAAATGTTTTTTTGAACCCTGAAGGACCTGGTAAACTCAGGGAATCTCATTTTCAGAAATTAGTATAGTCTCCATACAAAAAGGGATAGCCTGAACACATGATTTGGCCATTTATGATGTGAATTGTGTTAGATCTGAAAAAAATACTATTTAATTTTTTGGAAATTATGGAAATTGTCTGTTAAACCTGGAAAAGTCAGGGAAGTTCGATTCGTTTCTAAATTTCTGCTCAAGTCTATGGACCTACTGTATCGTTGCTGCAGGTCTTAAAAATATTGAATATAACTTACGCAAAAAAATATCCTTGATCTGGCACTGTAATCAGCCGTCATTTTCCTAGCTGACGAGAAAAATCTTTTCTGAATTTCTTAGAATTGCCCACTTATTTGGAATATAACTGTCAAGAAGGTGATTTTCAACGCTCTTATCTTTTGAACTCTGATCGCTGAATTGGCCGCAATCGATTGCTTGCGAACTCGTAAACCTTACAGAAATTCTTCATCTAGCTACATGTACAAGGAAGCATATAAAAAGTCATCTAAAAGTCCATAAAAAGTTATGACTTGCCACATTTCGTGATTGATTAGCACTACCTTCCCTGCGAATTAGTCGCTTAGCGACATTTTATATTAGCTGCCAGTTGAGCTATGTTTTTCGCTTGGGGAATAACCTACCATTTGACAACCTTAATTCGAATTAGCCCCCGTAATTTTAATAACGTTGACCAAATTTCCAACGTTAGAGGCAAATTTTTCTCTTTCCATGCAACGTCGACGCCGCAGATATGCAAATCATGCTGGGCTGTGTCTAAAAATAAGCTAATTAATGAAGGGCTTAATTGAACATTTTGTATACAGCGCTAATGGGAATGCCAGCGAGTTTTTCGCCTTGCTTAATTGAACTGGTAACCAAGTAACAAATTATTGATTTTAATCACTTGATTGTTAATAAGGAGGGGAAGCAATGACACACTTCCGAAATTCGCAAATAGAAAGTTTCTCCCTCTGGAACGGTTCTGAAATCGATGGGGAGCTTGGGGTCATAAGTCAAAATATACGAGAGAAAAGTGTGGCATGTGCCGTAAAATTAAGTGTAAAATGTTGCTTTACTTGGCCGTATATTGCCATGGAAGTCAACAAAACGTGACGTTTGATCTTTTTGTGTTATCATAATGGTGATATACGGTATCCGCTGAGCTTTACATGTTCATATTTTCACTTCTCTGGGCCATCTATCTGATTTTCTCTCATGAATTGATACGTTTATTTATAATGATGACATTCTCCGCATCCTAAGTAAACTTATGGCGCGTGTGGAATGAAGTCAAATGAAAATCTGTAGGCATTCGGCCATCTTGGGACACTATATCCACTGCTGGCAGACGTACAAAGTTTCAAAGAGGAATAAGGATTGATAGCTGCCAAGGTCTATAGTGCACGTCAGATGACAGTTATCAATTTTAGCGATATAATATTTTTATACATGTACAGCATATCTCAAATTCCTGTTACATCAAGACAAGTTCGAAATATGTTTTTGTATACAGGTTGTCTGGGAAGTCATTGTCACAAATGAAAGGGTAGCGCTTATGAAATCAATTAAAATCGGCCCTTTGAGAATGCATGTAGGTCCATTTTCAATTCAAGTAGGTCCATTTCCATTTCCGCAACGTTAATTGGCTAACAATGCTGGCTTTTCATGCACCCTCTGTATATTTGCTCCCCATATTCTTGCATAAAATTGTGTTTGTTAAGGTTGACTTTAAGCATTTTGTGTCAAATATTTCCGAAAACTGATTTCGGAATGCTTTGGCATGATGGATGATTATTGTTTTAATATATGTATAATATATAGGCAGATTCTCTTACAAGACGTAAAGTTTGGAATTTTATAAGAATACAGTGGGCTTTCTTGTTGCTGTGAGTAATTGCTTGTTGTCAGCATTTATAGTGGAGCTTGGTGTTGCTTTAGCTACAAGTTTTTTGCTCGACATATTTGAATAGTGCTGCAAAATGTTGAATATTTGTCATTATGGCAACAAATTTTACCAATTACAACGAATGACTGTTTAAGTAGTAACTACTGTATAGCAGTAGCCAGATGGAAGAATCATGAGGGACTTGAAAGGCAAAAATAATGGATATGAGAACGAGCTTCATGCTTAAGTTTACTTCAATGGTTTACTTGCATAGTGCCACTATAAATCGCCGTTGAGCCATGAACTCAGCTCAGGCTGTTTTCACCAGTCGCCATTGGCAAATGCCTAATGACAACAAAGCCGCAAATGGTAAGTGCATGGGGTTAGCAATTTCTCATCGGCCCAACCTAGTGAATCTCCTTAAAGATGCGATGAGGCTTATGGACGGGCGCTGCACCCGCATTAAACCCACATGCTTTAGGTTCTTAAGAGCAACATCACATCAGATAATGGCTGTGCTCTTTACAAGTCTGGTGCAAGGATATTGAGGATGATCCTAAACGGCTAAAGGGAAACGAACTTCGCGTTTTGTAAATGCATTTGCAAATTATGTGGAGGTTTCTTTGAAAGGGGGCAAAAACCTCAATTTTGGGAGCGACAGGCTAAGCACTTGGTTTTACTAAGCTTGAACTTCCGTCAATATACCCTCAATGTTTGAGGATGTCTCCATAGAGCGGAAGCAAGGATGTTAGTTCCATCTGGAAGAAACTTTCGTGTTTTCTTCCGTGTTTTATCTGCATGTGCATGTCAACTGGTTTCATGAAAGGATTGCTAAAGTGAAGTTAAACATTTTGGAGAAAGCTTTGTCACGATTACCCGAGCATTTGAAGTTTGATAAATTCATAGCCTCATTCCATGATGCTATAGGTTGAGTTTGAAATAAATTCGAAAAATGGTTATGGAACAGTTTACATTGTGTACTCTTCGTACATAAAATAGTTTGTGTATTTCTGTTGTAAGGTGATCTATGACCAAAAGCAGATCCTATAACTTAAATGCTCAATTTTGGGAATTATGTTCAGTGCAAAAATACGAAAATAAAAACAAAGTACCAGTTATTCAGTAGAAAATGACTAAAGTCGCATTTACTCGAAATGTTATCATTTGCCGCATATTTTTTATTTGGCTTAAGTTATCGAAGCTAGGTGGCAGATCCTGTCTTTGGCAGTCCTGGACAATGCAATCTAAATCGGGACGAAATCAAACTCGTACTGTAAATACTGTTTTGATCTGCCGTGACCTTAGACAGGTACTTCTTACTTACTGGTCATTTCTATTTTTCTTTGCTCTGGACGTTCTTCTTAAAATGTAACATTACTGGTAAAGATTATGTTCGAGGTTCTGAATCCCGTTAAGAGCCTAAAATAGCACAACTTGGTGTTGAAAAATGTGAAAATGCGACTTTGGGCTTCTCCTCATGGCTAGTAGGCTGGCAGTGATTGCCAACCGTTAAGGCCAGCTAAATAAATTATACAGTATTTTAATTTCGTTTAAGTTAGGATAGTTTAGGTTGAATTAAGAGCAATACAACAAATGCAAAATCACAAAAGATAAATTGTGACAGCTAAGACATATAATTCTTGTCTACTAGACATGTAGGGTCAAAATATTCATTTTGTGCACATTTGGAGCATAGCGTGGTTATTATCCCCGTATTTATTATCCAAATTAAACATGTACTATCTTAACTATGCACTGCTAAATAGCTGGTTATATGTAACACTAGCGGGAGGCAATACTATAAAATAATTGTGGTTATAATTGTAATGGACTAATTGTTTTGCGCATGTGCACATGGCTACAAAAACCAGCAAATCCGGTTGTGGTAGTCATTTGCGGATGCGCACACCCATTAGCCAATTTCAATTACTATTACAATTATTTTTTTAGGATTGCCACCCCCTACCGAAGGTATGGTCTGGTCTCTGTTCGAAGTTCTGGACCCTGGAAACTCAAACCATGGTCTGGACCTCGAGCAGTGTCCAAGAAAATATGTTGACTGGAAAAATTCTTAATCCATTTTCTGTGGCTTTCGTGGCACGTTTTTATTTGCAATGCTCTGGATTTGCCCTTCTTTTTTTCTCGGACTAATCAATAATTACGGGGCTGTGCGGTGATTGATTAGGCAGCAGTCTACCTTCATTAACATATCTTAAGAAGCAATTTGGAAGTTAAACGTGATGCAGTTTTTCGACGTCCAAAACGGTCGCATTTCCGATCGAATCTGCTCCGAGCCCGCATATAGACTACTTATGGATTATGGTAATCTCTGGCCGCTGCTGGAAGGCTTAATATATATGATAACTGAAGTCATGAATGGCGTTTCCTCACGCTGGAATATGTGCGCTCTGAACTGTTGCGGAATTTTATAAATGGCTGGGATTGTCGAACCCACTGTCACTGGCAGATGCGCCAGGCACACTGCTGAGCGATTGTATATTTTAAGTTTGCCAGTTTTTGCAGCTGCGCAATCCAGCTTCGCTTATCTCCTTGTAGCCAAATGGAATCGTGTCTTTGGTAGACATCATTTTACATATTTACTGAAGATCGATCTGGTGCTCCATCGCCATGTTCTCCTGGCAATTTGTCTTTCGGTTATGGCTGCCCTATGCTAATTTTTTTTCCAGAAGCATGTTGGCTTGACGTGTATTAATCGTTCGATCATCGCAGTGTATGTTTTTTTTCACCAAATAAATGGTTGTTCTGTTCCACTCCACTTCTGTTCGTTTTGGGAAAGAAACTGCCCCTGAATTCTGGGTGAGTTCGAGAGGTTGATACTCCTCTGGAAGTTTAGTTTGAAGTAGCGGAACTTGACTAGTTGGAAATGCTTTGCATAAACATCGACAAATTGTCTAAAGGTTAAATAGTACATCAAAGGTCAACAAGCAACCATCACTGGTGTTGTTCAAGTTGTTTAAGCAGATGCCACTACACTGTAGATCTTGTATACATGTATTTTACATGAATATGTTGTAACTGTCGAGCAGTTTAACTGATTTGTTGGTTGGTAACACTGTTGTAGTCAGGTATTTGGGAGATGATGTGGGTTCGAAACCTGTGTCGGTTTATGTATTTTACTCAGAATGTTGTTCATCGCAAGGTTTTCTGTAAAACAAAAACTGCATATCAGTTTATCTCGTATTAAACTTCTTAGAAGATATTTTTACATTGCTCTTTAAACCTGCTATTGTACTGCAAAATAGCCCAGCTGCTGCATTGGTAGTATGGGAAAGTGGGCTTCTCCCCACAGCTCGCAAGCTGGCAATGATTGGCTGCTGTTGGGGCAGCTAAATAAAGACAAATTGTTAGGCTAATTTAGCTTAGTTTAAGAAAAATAAAAAAAAACAAATCAACAAATAAGGATAAATGGCAACATTGCAGATTCTATAGTACAATAAGTGTCCTCCCATACATTGAAAACCTGGAAGTGTTAGGGGGATTGAAAAAGATTGGAAAAGTCAGGGAAATTCGACAAATCAGTGATCCATTTTCAGAGCTCTTTATTGGTTAACATAAAAGTCAGGAGATAGCTAGCAATTCTGTGGAAGATATTATGAAATTCCAATACTAATAATAATCAACAATTTGCTGTTTCCTATTGACAATGTTTCTCCTGTTTATACGAGGGTAATTTTTCACTGAAGGATTCCGCATGTCAAACCCAATTGGGTCGACGGGATGCATTTTTCATTAAATGAAAGTTGAGTAGGAAAAACTCTACAAGATGGCGCTAATTGCATATTCATCAAGAGATTCTCCTAATGCATGTTTGCAAAGTCGTAGTTTCATCTTTATAATATTTGCAAAAGTTTCAATGTCTCAGAAGCAATTTCTCTTTTGCTTTTGCTCATCCTTCTGGTATGGAAAATCAATGGCAATTAAAGAACCGGACAGTTTGCGTAATTAAGGAAACAGATGGTTGGTAATTGCGATTTAATGAAGGGCGCTTGTTTGCGGTGCAATTTGAAATTAGTGTAAATACGCTTTTGCTGCTGCTTATTTACGCAGCAGTTTGCTATTTTTTCAGTGGATGCTTAATGTGCTGGCTGTACCTTTGTGCCGAAAGCCCTCTCTTGGGAAACTTAGCTTTAACTTCGCCATTTTGACGAATGCTTGGGGACTTGAATGCCTCGCGTCTGTAGGCCTAGTTATCAAATCAAACATTTAAAAGCCAGAATGGCAAATCTCGCTTGTAAACACGGGCAAAGTGCTTTTCCCATATCGTGAATTGGTCTCTTAGCCGCAATTTTGCGATTGAATGGTATGGGAAGTTTTTCGACAGCAATCTAGATTGACAGCAGATTGGATTTTTACAGAATTGCATTTTTTGGACCCTTAGGATTTGGAAACACACTCGTGTATGCGCACGGCTTACTACTGTCTACTTCTTTTTTCGGCACTTTTTAATTCGCACCAATAGGGACATCTACATTCAACTGCGCTGTTTTCGAGGCTGTCAAGGGTTTCGAAGATGGCGAATAAATCCGAATTAGACAAGTTTTCTTGAGACCGAATGGGCCGTCCATAAAGGGCATACAATGTTGAAAAGAGATAACAAAAATCGGATGATCATAAACTAGAGGTCGTTGGGTGTCAAAAATTCGACTTTGGGTGACGTCCCATATGGACTGTCAATACGATGATTTAATATTGATGCGCCTTTTTGCCTATCGCCTCATTACTTTGGTAACAAAAGTGGTTATTACTAAATGTATTACCTTGGGAAAAAGGTAGAATTATATGTAATTATTTTTATTTCATATACAGTGTTCATGTATTTAGTTCACTAGCGATTACAGCGCCGCCTGCTGTCACTCCCTCTGAACCAAAGAGATGAAATAAAATATTCTACTGGTTTGCAAAACTTGTTCCTTGTAACTAATCCCTGCACATGTCAATTACGTAGTCGGTGGCTATTTTTGACCAAATCCATGGTTTCATTCGCCATATGAGGGCAGTTCAAAAAGTAAGGTCATTTATTTAAAAAAGAATGACTCATTATGTGACAAAAAATAAATTTAACACTCTGCAACGAATTTAATACTCTTTTTCCACATTATCTCCACAGTTATTGATGCACGTGTTCGGTTGCCCATGAAGACATTGTCGCACTTTCAGTTGTTGTCATTGAGATGGGTCCCACCGCCATTCAATTTTTCACACCAATGCCACACTGATTTCCGTGAAAAACAATGGTCACCATACACATCGACTAATTCTTTGAGAATTTCGAATGATTTAAGCTTTTTTAGCCATAAAAGCGAATAACACTTCGCACTTCTTCAATTGTGAACATGTGTTGTATAGACAAAATATACATCTTAACTTTATTAAATGGTGACGTTCTTTTTTAAATAAATAGGTTACCTTACTGTTTGAACTGCACTAGTAAAAGAAGAAACTCCCGAAAACATTGATGGATTACACCCCCCTACCACATGGTATTCATTTACTGATTGTAGGGTACTGAGTTGAATTGAATTGAATTGAACATGCTGATCGTTCTTACCAATTTTACCAAACATGCACAGTTCTAACGTTTACGTAATGTTCAGTGCATACATGTATACTCTCTGACAAAGTCATTCTGAAGTCTTGTCTGATATGAATGACGCCATTGATCTTTCCTGATTGCTTCATTCTGATCCAACATGCAGCGATAGCGCATTATTGCAAGCACATTTATATAAATTTGCGTATCAGTTTCATGAAAAAAAATTGCCAGACTACTATCGTGTGCAATCTTTAGTTACGTATCGATGCCTAATCCCCGGGTTTCCTAATTCTATTAGGGATGCGTTCCCATCTGCATGGCCTGCTTATTTTTCCCACTCCCTCGCTATTATCCACCACGTACAGTATATAGTGTTTTTCGCTCCTAAACAGCAATTGCTCGATATTCGCCCACGGTATTATGAGCTTAGTTTTTTAGGCCCTGCAATAATGCGACGTTCTGTTTTGCGTCTGGCGAATTTAAAATTGACGTCACACGCATCTTCCAACCGAGTTCATGGCGTTATGAGCTTCGTTAGGCAACCGGATAAATAAATTTAGGCAGCGGGTGATTAAGCCTCGTTGATTGAAAAATAAAATGCAGTTGCACGTACGATGGAATGGGACCTAAAGCGTCGAACTGAAAAAAGGAAAGCGAAAAAAGCCCAAACTTTAAATGCGTTCATTAGACGCCAGCTTATGAAAATATAAAATGCGTTTAGCGACCGTAAAATGCGAGCCAACGACTGCTTTAATCCTTATGAGTTTCTGTTCTTTGTGTATTTAGCTTTTTTTGCATGATGCTGAATTAAGACGACGTGCTTGGACGAATTCAAATGGTCTTTAAGATGCTACTGATATTTTTTTCTAATTTTCTGACAGTGGCGATGTGATGCATGCACCAGAAATTGATCTTGATTACTTTGGTGGATGATGCAAGCTGATTTGGTCCATTTCATTCGTCTGCAAATTTATGCCTGATTTAAGGGATAAACTCACATTGACTACCACAGCCATTCCTGTTCCGATCAAGTTTATTCAGTTAGTTATGCTGCTTGAGCACGTGATTCCACTCGAGCCAAGCAATGGCTTCACTTATACGAATAATGTGCACTTGAGACGAACGCCCAATTTGGGGAATTAGCATAAATTTGCATTTGAGACCAGTTACATGTCGTATCCTCTAGTATTACAAATTACGGCAACTTTGCACGACAACTGGCTATACATGTGGTTAGAAAGATTGTTTAAAAATGTAGAGAATTTGTGCAAATAGACGGGTACAGAATCCAAAATGCTAAACGTTAAAAATTGAGTTGATAGCATCACTTCTTTGATCTCTAAATGTAAATTCATTTTAAAATTTTGCCAAGATAACATTACTTGGGGATACAACATTTCCTTTGCAATAAATGATTATGGAACGAAATTAATACGTATACGTTTACATGTAAACGTATTATTCAACCAAATATCAGAACACTTGTTGGTAACAAATTAAATATTGAAACTAAAAAAACTTGAAACCTAACAGCATAAGAACCTGACATGGCATGTTTCTAGCACCTGAATGCTGGTTAATCACTTAAATTTTTACTTGTTTCATTTTACATGATTCATTTTGAATCATTTTATTATTGTTAGTAATATTATTACCAGTATCATTGAAATTAAAATTCAGCTCTTCATTCTGATCTTCGAAAATTTCAGAAAAATTTTATTACTGAAATTAAAATTTAAAAAACGCTAGCATTACATGCATTCTTTTTGCTAATTTATTGATTTTATGAACCTCACCTGCATTGCTCTTCAGATATGTCATAATCACGTGTATTCGCATTGGTATGATAAGCATAGAACAGGATAATCTAAACACCTTTTTGTACAGTTTTTAAAATAATTTTTCTCAACTTGTCTCTTTTGTTGTAAATCTTTTCTGAGGTGGGTTAAAATCTAGAATTGACGTATTTGATAAGGGCTTAAGGTGTGCCTTAAACGATAAAGCATGAATCGGAGAATGGAAAAATGCTTTAGCTAAATTTTACATCTAGGCTAAATTGTTTTCTCTTTCCATTTTTTGTCTATAATGACTTTGCATCCAAAATTTGATTCACTTCAGCTGTCGCTGATTATACAGAAATGTAGGTGACCAAACCTGGGAAAGTCGTTAATGCATTGCCCTTAAGGCATGTGAGAAGCTTAAGCTTAGTTCTAGTGATTGGATGAGCTGCCATTATCAGTCCTAAAGCAACGTCTACTTGAATTGCGCTAAACGTCGTAATTGCGGGCTAATTGGTAGATCGATCGAGATGGAACCTTTCAAAGTGACGGTTTCCTAGAAAGGCTGACCTGAGTTAAGATATTTGCCAACTATCCTAACGATTATTGCCTTCGAATTTCCTAGTATGCAATTTACAGGGAGCTATGTTTCCAAATCATTGCTTTTACTCTGACCTCGACGAAATTAAAAATAACCTTTACATTAATTAGTTAACATTTTTTTGGTTATTTTATGCTGGCAGGTAAATCCACCTTTATTATGCATTAAACTGCTATTTATTATTAATAACGTGATAATACATCGGTTTGAACTCCTATTGAAATCTCTTATGTTGAATTGATATTTTTAGTTCAACTTTAGATAACCTAACCTAACCTAGCCTAAACTAAACTAACTTAACAATTTAATTGCAGACTTAGCTGCCCCTAACTGCCAGGCATTTCACTGCTAGTCTGTCAGCAGTTTAGAGAAACCCACTTCATGTTAATTAAGCTTATGTAGGGACTATAACGAAGTACATCTCACTTAAATAGTGGTTATTTTATGAACAATTCTGAGGAATTCCTACAAATAAATATGCAATATTTTCTCCTTGAAAGGAATAATTTTCATCTCTCTCAACCCAATGGTGGGTGAACTCTTCTGTTAAAACTAAGCATTTCAGTGTTAGAACCTTAACGATATTGCCGGAATTGACAGCAGCATGTACACTTGTGCTATATGCGAAAAGGAAATCTAATATGTTTCTGCTTATGTCCTCAAAATGAAAGTGTTATGAAGGACACATTTCCCTTGCTGTAATCCAAAATAAATTTATTTCAGCCTCTTTTTTTTGCGACGCTCACATATATCGAATGGTCTTGCTGCACGTCTATTCTGTATTTGTTAAAAAAAATACTTTGCAGAAAACTTTAATATTGAATGCGAGTCTGAATATCTCGTTATCTTCTGACAGTCGTGTCCTGTGCTGCGATATTAAATTGCGCTGGAAAAATAGAAACTACGTTGAAGCACGTGAGGAAGTCGTCATCAGAAAGCGAAGCAATGTCATTGGTCGATGCAAGGGATGAAGTTATGGCCCTAATAAATTTCTAATTTAGGTCACTGCAAATTTAATTATTATAATTAAAACTTGCACATTGCTTGACATGGCAAGTCTGAGCAACACGAGCTCGTTAACTTCAACGAGGATTTCATTTGCATTTAACTTTTCATTCTGTCATACTGGCAGGGTAGAAGGGTTGTTCAAAACAAAGTTAATGTTTTAGTCCCTGCTCCAACATAGATACTATAAGCAAACGGACTTATCCTAACTGCTCCTAGGCTGGCAGTGATTACCTGGTTGTTAGGGGCAGCTAAATCAGACGTTACATTGTTATGTTAGATATGATTTGTTTTAAAATCAACGGGCAAAATACTAATAAATAAAAGTAAATTCCTACATCTAGAGAAAGGGGTTGGTTGAAATCATTTCAGCAAATTTACACCATATCAAGGTTTCTAGAATATTTATGCTACGCCTTTCAATGTATCTAAAGATTAGCCTCTTTAATAATTGCGGCAGTGTGATTGATGCCATGGAAAACCAGCCATAATTGAACAGATCCCTTCCCTTCAAGGTGATTTAAGGCAGGTCGTTTATTTCAAACAATACCTGTGAACAAGACATTAATTTTGTCTATTAACTGGGTAAATGTCTTTGGCATATACCTTGCACAAAATATGTTGCTTTGGAAGTTATTGTGCATGCAGAAAATTGATAACGGTTAGATAGACAATGAAATATGACATTTGAAGTTGCAAAAATGTCATTTCTGTGGGTGCATGCACAATATCGTTAGGTCTACACGTTGAACAATTCGCATTTAGTTGTAATTGATTACCTTGACAATTTTTATTTCCGTATAGAATATAAAATTATAATCTGCTTCTTCTTCTTCTTACAGATGAGCTTGATTGTCACTGGATCAAAATTATGATTGGATTCGCCAGAAACTACTAACGGGCAAGTTTGACATTTTCTCATTGTGACAGTGAATGAATCGTTGGGAAGATTTCACTGTTTTAACTACTTAGTTATCACATCCACCATATTGAATTGCCCCTTTTTACTCCATCCCCTCACTCTGCACATGGCTATTCACCTAACCTCAAATTAGGCTGAATGCCAAACCAATTTTGTGTAATAATTCGTTGTGGTGTTACAGCATTTGACAAAATACACAGTATGATGTCTGTTTTAAAGTGACAAAATACATTGTCTGTTTTAAAAAGTGATGGAAAGAAAAATATAATGACACGCATTTATTGAAGTTAATTACTTCATCCCAAGTCATTTATTTAGACATGGAGCCTCAACATCTCTAAGCTATCAATTGGTATATTGCAATACGTTTTTTAGTCATAAATATTCGCTAAATACTTTTTGGCAATATGTTTTTCACAAAACATTCAGCATTTGTTTGCAACTAGATTGCGAATTTGCATCATAGTGGCGAATATACCGTACATATGTTGGAGAAAATAATGGCAGCACTTGAAAACGTTTCCGTTTCAAATGGTGTTGGAGCACCTTGTTCTTTCTTAATTTATGTAGGATATCCTTAATCCTTTTTTGAATGGGCTCATGCTTATTTTTAACAGTCTCTGGCGGAATTTTATTCCGTTATTCTTGATGAACATCTTAGTGTTTCCTTAGATACTGTATCCTGGAAATCTGGCCCACAAAACTGATCAGAGTTGCCGATGTTGTTCCAATGTTGTTCAAAATTTCTGATCGACCAACCAAGGAAAATCTTAGTTCTCCTTCATGATCTTGTAACTGCTTAGTCAGCACAAATTACTGGTTCTTAGGGTTCCCTTTATTTTGTCCACTCCCTCTATTTATCTAATAAATATTGTTATGTTGATTATGCTAATCTATTTTGCTTGCGTCTTAAATGGCCAGTATGAAACCGTGTAAACAATCTGTGCAAGGCGTTCACCAAGAATGATGTTGCTGGATGCAAAATGTCTCGTACGCTGCTATAAATCCATTCCGAAAAATGCGGTTTTCCGCCTTTGACACTTTTGGGAACGTGCTTAAACTCCTAAAAAGTAATGATGTGGAAACTAAGACGCCTCCTTTTACGACGTTACCCTATTGTGAAATTCGTTGATTTTCTTTTAAATTTCCACACTGCCTTACGTTCCATTCAAATTATATGCCATGGAGAGGGAAGACGAACATGCATCAGCTGTTCCTCCATTTCCTACCAATACAGGAAACTGGAAATGTTCAGGTTTTAAACTTGCAAATGAGAAAGATTGCTTTACTGCCATGCTGTTCGCAAAATTGTACTTGTCTTCTAACGTTGGCGTAGGCAGCAGACGAGTTCGTTTCAAATGTGCATTCGCAATTTTAATATCATTCCAATATTCTATGGGACTGGCAGCTTGTATGGCAAGTGTAGTCTCGCTGGAGCTGGCACTGTGTTGACATAAATTTCATCTTCGTCTCAAATGGAATAGTTTAATATAGGAATGAAATCCTAAGAGCAACCACATGTCTGCGCTGGTATTTTGTTAGTCTACCCTATCACTATGCTTAATGAATTCGTGTTCAGTTGGCTTTTCTAGCTCAAAAAATCCAAACATTGAATTGTGTGTACAGAAGACGTTTAGGCAAATATTTGCATATTATAACTGCGCTTGGGTTTTACTCAGACAGATTGCGGCGACGTGAAATTGAAGCTGCTTCTTTCCAGTAAAACCTCCTTATTTATCACTTCGCATTTGAATGCTGTTTATTTACTGTGTAGCTGAAGATGTCTTTGGAAATTGCAAAGATGCGTATTATGTGTCTGAACATGGCTTTCAGTTTCCAAGAACCTTTTTAGTGAGCGAGGTAATGGCTTTCGTAAATCGTTTTACTAATGTTGAATTGGTTGCCTTTTCTGTGAAATGGCGGTTTATATATATTGTTAGAATATGTTCTTGCGAAATGAAATGGCTAACGCCCACTTGGTTTTCACTCGAAGTGTAGAAATAGTCTGAAGTGAAGCTTGGTGAGAAAGTGTTTGACATCATATGTGCTTACATGTACATGTTCGGATACAACGGGGGGATTACTACATGTCTACTATAATTTCAGCATCAAATTTTCATTGAAGCTTTTCAGATGAAGGCATAATGGCACATACGTGTATTTTTAGAATGTATTTAACGCAAAAGTTTACATACGCAGTAGTAAAAATCACAAACCGTATTTTTGAGCTTCTGTAGCATTTGGTAAGTTTGTGATTTTTACTTTTGTGAATATAGAATTTTGTGTGGCCTGTTTGTGATTTTCACTTTTGTGAATATAGAATTTTGTGTGGCCTGTTTGTGATTTGTACTTTTGTGTATGTAGAATTTTGTGTTAAATGTGATCGAATACATTACAGTATATTTGCACTAACATTTCAATTACATGGACTGTACTTTAATGTTCCGTATACTGCAACTTAATCAGCTTGAACATTTCCACTGAAAATACATGGTTATACGTCCTTATAGCCATTTCTATAAATTTACACATCTTAGTTATATTCTTGGCTTATACATGTACTTTACATGTATTCTGTTATTTGATTAGGTTTGGGAAGGTATTCAATCCTGCCAGCCCCTGAAAGATGGCAAACCATGCGTACAAAAGTGTTAGTAATGATTGCCGTCTTAAGGGGCTACACTACATGTAGCTAGTTAATTATTCGGAATGATATCCGAATATATTTTCGCGCAATATCTCCCTTGAATTTACTAGTACATGTAAAAAATTTAACGTGACCTTTTCACTGAGCTGCTGCTTACTTCGTTTATTCACAGGATCTTGACAGTGTTGTGCTTTGAGCCCATTTGGCATTCTGGCCAAACCTGTTGGGTCCCAACTTAGAATGTTTTTCAATGGATAACTTATTGCAAACCTTAAGTGAGATTCCAAATGGTGCAAAATAACTGAAATGTGCTTTTTTTCTAAAGTACTGATCATCTGTTGAGAATCAGACACTGTTATATCTTGGTGTAATATTTAACAAAGTTATGAGTCTTGGTTATTTATACCGGTACATGCGTACTGTAATTGACGTATTTAGCCCATTATAAGCATTTGGGGCAAAGGGTGGGGTGAATGATTTATGGACATACATTTTTGCAGTTATACAAGATACACTGTATTTCGATTTCTGTTTGGAGAGCAAGGCTCTCATTTGTCATGGGATTGAAGGTTGAGATTCAGCCACAAACTCGCGTTGAAATCAAATACTATTGTTGTGGTTATTTTATTATTCTAACCTCCTGCATTACGAGCAATTATGAGTAAAGCGCACTGGCATTATATGCTTGTGCTATAAATTCGTCGATGTAACATGGTGAATGTTTTGTTTGCCCTAGAAGTTCTCCCCTGTATGGTCGATAACGCATTATGGTCCCTAGTTGTCAACCCCAAGAACAAATTCGCCTAACCGCATCCTGCGTGGAAACTGTATTTTAAAATTCAGGTGTTGTAGCTAAAACCCACATAATCGTTGGCTGCTATGGCTTTTGCTACATTTGTCCCGTTTTATTTTCTTTTATATACCCTCATTTTTCTCCATCAATTGCTCGCATAAGCCCTCTTTATTCCATGTGCTGAATATGGTATGGGCATGGGCATGACATCCATATATGGATGAACGTATTTTAATATTGCGGGTTTCCGCTTGAAGGTGACAGTCGGACGAGAATAATAATCAAATAGAAAAACCTTGAATTGTTGGGGAATTTGGAAAGAAATTGAATAGACAGGGAATTTGAAATCGTCACTCTGAAAATGCTTTTTTTGTTGAAGTTAGAAAAATTCAATATTCCCCATAGCTGGTTGCAGAATTAGTTTTTATCCATTATATGCAAAGAATAACAAGTTGCAATCCGATGCAAGCACTGTTGTGGAAGTAATAATGCCTGGGAAATTAATGTAATGATAGAACGCTAATCTAAATTTGATATTTAATTATGGCAATTTTTGATCCATCTACTGTTTATGGTTATTACGGTAGATGTCCTTACATTGGGATGTGTGGTCAGCTAGGCGTCCTGTGAAACGTGTTTTAAAAACTGGATGTGTCAGGGAAGTTGAAAATTTAATTATTGGGTGAACCTTTGCTTATTCTCGCAATATTTAATGCAAATGTGGATTTAGTACTATTGCGTTTTACTGCGTTTCGGATTGTTCTTGATTTTGAATTTACAAACTCAATTATTTTAGCACATGTACAATGCCTGTCATTTTAAAAGTTGTTCTAATATCATAATACACGTATATGAATGATTTTCATGTAGTAATTTTTTATGTGGCGGAGGGAGGAGATGGGTTAATTGACACTGCAGGGTTTTGACGACTTGAAAGTGATATCGACAATTTCACCGAAAAGAAAAGAATGAGGTGTGACATAAATGTTCGTTAAATTTTTCACACATACAGTATCCTGAATTTTTTCATTTTCCTAAAAGCACACTTGTAAACCTTTTAAATTACGTGTCTTTTTCCTAATATTTTTGAGTGGTGATCTCAAATTGATTCATCGTCTGCAAATTTGTAGATGTTCGCTGTAGATGCAGTATGCTATTAGAGGAAAGTGCTGAGTAATGCCGCTAATAATTTTTGAGTGAAAATGAGTTTGAATGGAAAAAGTAATTAGACCAAGGATTAATTAGGCTTTGCAAGATTTCCTTTTCCAAGTTGCATAGCGTTGCCATATTCACTTGGTATGCATAAATAAACGAGGTGCTATAAATTTGCGATTTTTCTCCATGGAGCCTTTTGCGGATTAAACTCTACAGACGTTAATGCCTGGTGCAAAATGATTTTTTTGGGCATGCTTTTTGGGAATTGCTTTAGGATCTGCAATTTCCATCGGAGAGCAGATGATTCAGTTAAAACAGTTTAATCTATTAATGAGATTTTTCATCTCCATTTAGGATCCATGCGAATAATTTTCCAAACATCTCGCTTTGGTTATTGTGATAATTCGTAATGTGTTTGTTCTGTGATTGGACGCAAGCAATAATCCTATTTTGTCCAAAATATATGCGAAATATGCGAAATTTTAGTTAATAAGAATGTCTAGACGTACAGATCCCTATACCGCAGATAATAAGCTTAATGTTAATCTAAAATAAAGCACATTGAATTTTTTTTTGCTTCATACAAGCTGAATTTTAATTGGCAATTTGCTATTGTAAACAGAATATCTTGCATAATTTAGATGTAATTATACGCATTTTCGAAAACAGTTTCACAAATACATTGCATAAGATTTTTGCTGAATAATTACTTACACGGAAAGACGAGCGATCATTTCGTATTCTGTTGCAAAAGACAAAGCTTTAACTACTCAGTGGAGTGAGTAATTATCAATTTTTAATGATTTAACAGAACTGCCATAAATTCAAAATATTTTATTAAAAATGTGGCCATTAAGATTTGCCCATATATGATGGTTGGTTTCGATTTCATGAATTGCATCGACTATATATAGTGTACATGTACGAAAAGATTGTCCACAATAATTGAATAACTGTGGATATATTTTGGTTGAAAAAGAATGGTTGTAATGCATGAAAATCCCTATTGTTGCGAAATCACTCTTTAAAACTCCCTTGCCTTACCATAGACACATCAGCCTTCCTTATTGAAAAAATTCTGGCATTTTATGATATTGTAGTTTTCATAAATGAGGCATTTTTCCACGCTTATTAGGCAAACTTGATCCATTCTCATCATTAGTAGATAAAATACATGTGCCTGAACAACAATATTTCCTTTGATGTAGTCCTTCGGAATGAATAATAAGCTCTTGGCAAACAGGGATAATCTTTAGTGTGTAATGATTGCAGCGTATCACTAAACGAACAAGAAGATTAATGTACGAAATGCTTCGTCGTATTACTGTTAGTGCTGCGGTCTCTTTAGAACTTGGTGCTAAAGAAGTTCATATCAATTGCCTTAAAAATTCAGCAGTTCCAAGTTTTAGTAAAGCCAGTGAAAGTTACGTGAACGTTCACGGTATTTCTTTTCTAGTTGATCGTACACATGTGCATCGTTAGTTCAAATGAATATCTGACAATCGAAATATACCACAGTATTTCCTATGAATTCTGGCATTTAACAGACAGACGTGGCAGATGTTTTGCAATAAGCTTATTTGAAATGACACGCTTGCATACATTCCCACTGAATAATGAAATTATTAATTTTTCGAGCTGCAGATGCCATGCCTTTCCAAATGCTTGCTATTACTAAACGATTAAATGCAACGGAAAAAACTTGAGTACGATCAGTATTTATGACTTATACAGTAAGTGCAGGTTGGTTGGTTATTGTGATTCAATATTCTAGACGCATTGTAAAAGAAGCATTTTTCTGTCTCAACAAATTTATGTTAATGATTATAGGGGCTCGAAAACAACCTGATGATGGAATGGAATGGTTTTGAAATTGGATAGCGCAATATGCACTTGTATTCGCAATAAAAAATCTCAATGAGGATAAAATTCAGTATAGAAACTGATCCAAATGTGCACCTTTGTATTTAAACTCTTATTGGTGTAGTATGCAAAAATGTCACTTGACCTAACCATCATAATTTCTTTTCTGTTTAACATAACCTACCCGAACAACGTGTAATCTCACCTAAAATGTAAACTAACAAAGTAATTCTGATTTAGTTGCCTCTGACCCCCAGGCAATCACTGCCAGCCTACGAGTTGTTCAGTGTACCCCCAGACTTTGAAAACTTGGAAAATCTGGAATTGTCATGGAAATTGGAATTTCCTGGAAAAGGCAAAGTGAAGTCAGAAAAAATGGATTTACTTTGAAAAAGTCGGGGGAAATCAACAAAATCAATGATACATTTTACTTAGCTAATTGTCGGTGAAAACAAAAATCAAGAGATGACAAGCAATTTTGTGGAGGTATTGTGATGTAATTGCCAATTTCACAAGCGGAACTGATCTAAATTTGCATTTTGTGTTAATTTCCCGTTTATATACCGTATAATGAGCCTTGAATATAAAATTATTGTACGTTGGCATATGTCATGTTTTACCTCATACCAAGATAACCTAACGTAAATTTCAGAAAAATATTTACCATATGTCATATTTTGCATTTTTAGTGGTGCATTTTAGGAAAATTTGTTTAAAAACCTTGCAAAGTCAGTGAAGTTGAAAAATGTCATCACTGTAGGAACCCTGATGTTAGAAGATAGGAGAAGCCCACTTTCTTATAGTGCCTTTGCTAGAGCAGTGACTAACCGAAGTAACCCCACATTGAACATGATTAAGGTCTTGCAAGTCCTAATTCATTCCAAGATAACCTTATGTAAATATTCCCAGTAACACTTTGAAACAAGATTCTTGCTAGGAAAGCTTTATAAACGAAATGGGACAGTAATAACCAAGGGTTGCACAACTTCAATGAACACGTAATTGTAAATTTTCCTCTCTAAACTGAGTCTGAGCTACAAGACTGCCTGGGACATTTGATGCTTCTTGATGACCCAATGACATGAACAATTTCTATGCGGTCTCCATCCATTCATTGCACCAAAAGTTGCGCTGCTGGGGCTTTTGCTTTATAGACCATGGATCGAGTTTCCGACCAGTTTCCTCCAGTGCTCCTTTCAGACATCTCAATTCTGGCTAACGAGCATCTTGCATTGTGGTCAGTGTCTACATGGGCAGAAGGCTTTGCAATTTTTTGGCTTCCTGACGGCTAACGTCTCTATAAATGTAGGTTCATTACCGACCACGGGATCATTCGACCGTTTTAACAACGCTGTTCTTGCTTGGCCAGCTCTGTGAGGCTGTGTCCTTCTTACAGACCGACTTTTAGCTTGTTTACTCAAATTGGTCCTTATGCTTAATGAGAAATTTCATGGGTTGGGACGAATGGGCCGCGCAGTGCTCTGCCTAATGATCATTTCCTTTTCTTTAGTTCCATGAAATTGGGAGATTCTGAAATGGTGCTTTGTGGAGATTTTTTGCCTGTTCTAGTGGCCTTTAAGGAACTTGTACCAGTGTGACAAGAGTTTATGAGAAGAGGCTAACACGACGTTATGTTGGTCTACTTGGCGTCTTGTCTGTCGTCAACCTTTTCTAACCCATTTTTAACTGACTTCAAGACGTCCTAGAGTGCTGAAATATGGCACACTGCATCATTTCGTGGAACATTTTAATATATTTAAAATTTGTGAATCCATTCTTTTTTGCCTGTTCTAGTGGCTTTTATGGAACTTGAACTGGTGTGACAAGAGTTGAGGAGAAAAGGCTAGCACGATTTTGTTTGTCTATTTGGCGTCCTGTTTGTCGTCAACCTTTTCTAACCCATTTTTAACTGACTTCAAGACGTCCTAGAGTGCTGAAATTTGGCACACTGCATCATTTCGTGGAACATTTTAATTGATTTAATGTTTGTGAATCAATGCCTTCCCCTTCCCGAGAAATTAATAACGACGTAGAAAAGATGTATTCGGTTCCGCCCAGAATGCATTTCGTTATAAGAAATGTGATGGCCCAGAATGGATTAATGTTAGGTGTTCCCGAATAACGTAAATGTTGGTTATATTCAAAAACGGATTTTTTGACGTCTTAAGAGCCTTCACACTGTCAAAATGTGTGTTTAAAAACATAATTTACAGATTGTATGACGTCGTATGTCTTGTATGTAACCTACTACTAAAAGCACGAAATAGGCATGGCCAAATAAGTTCAAGGTACCTTAGCTTTTGACATGTTTTACGATATTGGTATCCCAGAAAGCATGTCGAACACTGCATTCCAAGATGACGATACCCACCACATATACACCACCTTCTGTCATTGGCCTAGTAGTTTTTCTTGAAGTATCCAATGAAGTTTTTTTTTCAAATCTGAATGGGGATACGCATGTTTTATTGATTCGTGTGCCTGACCATGTAAAACATGGTTAACACATGTTACCACATATTATAGTTTAAAGCCTTTGTTATCAGTTTTGAACACAATGGTGTAAATAGTGGCATCTAAATGTTTCTGCATCATGTCCAGATTTATAACGTGATTCTGTTTTCTTGCACTTCAACTATAGTTTGTGAGATTCCTTCATTTTTCGTACAACCCTTTGAAATGCTCCGTTGCTACTGAATATAACCCCAGAGAATGTATCTCATTGAAATTCGCCAAAGCACAAAGCTTAAATTTTGACTTCTCCACTCTCCCTTGTTTCGCTTATTTTGCAGAGGAAGCCTAGTAATGACTTTTGCATTATTGAAAACATGTTTAAGAATTCGGCACGGTGGCTTCCTTCTCGTTCGGATGGCAGACATGCCTGCTGTTGATGGAGCTTTTCTGAAAATGGAAAATGAACTCCTACTGTATTTTTGATGATTTTTATGGGCTACGTGAATAAAGCTTAATATGCGTGTTTAAGAAAAGGAAAAATGAAAGGCATAAATGCAAGAGTCCCGATGGCTCATTCCATGATTTCATCAACCTTTGTTAGTTTTCTTTGGTATTTACATTTATATCCTGAATGGAATTATACATGGTGGAATGAGTCCAAAATCACAATTTACTAACGTTTTGGGCAGTTTGTGCACGTGTTTGCAGGAAACATCGTTCCAATTTAGCAACAACAGTAGAGAGAAATGTTCATGAATGCCTTTAAAGCTCGATAGTTTAAATACAAATCACAATCTAAAATTTAAGCTTGTGCATGGTGTGCTAAACTAAACAGCTGAACTTTTCCAACATGAAATTTTAATCTTACTACAGATGTGACTATTTCAGGAAATCATGATTAGTACAGCAATGAGAAATTAACTCGTGATGTCATTTTGACTGAATTTGAGATGAATTGTGGCATACACGTAAGCATACTTGTACAATAAATGATATATTGTGCTTTTCATAAGATTCAAAACCCTATCTTTCTGACATGTTCTCATTACTTTAAAAGAGGCCTAAACAAGTAGTTGGTGTAAATTTGGCAATCACATTGGACAGAATTTTATTATGCACTTATCTACTATTTTTGTACAAGTAATGATGTCATTAATACTGAAAAGCAGTTGACACTTCTGAAAACTTATGTCTTGAGTTGTCACTTTTGTCTTTCTTCTCATACCTGTAAACGATTAAGCTTAGTTGTATATTTAAAAAAGAAAATACTACTTTCTTAACATTGGCTACTCATAACTTTTAAAATAAACTTTAGACAAGGCGTTCTTGTAAAATTTACCATTAGTGCTGCCTCAGAAGTTTCAGCTCATCACTAATATTATGTAAAAATAAATTTCAATCAAAAATTATTACTTCCCTTTGGTCATATACGAGCCTATAACAAGTCTTTTCAGTGATGAAAAGTAAATAAAATTTTCAAATCTTTGTTGCTCATATAACTGGTAATGAAACACACATTCAAGAAATTCGTTCTCACTTTCGTTATCTACATTATTTTGATTAAAAGCTGTTATTAGTTTACAAAATTCGTTTTTCTGCAAGATTGTGCACTTGCTACAGTTGATGTTGGTCCTGCTCAAAAAGGAAATAGGAATTCAGAAATCGCCAAATTTTTCCTTTTCCCGATAGGTAACAGTTTAGTTTGGCAAGCTGCCAAACCATCCTGGCTTCCATGTCCTAGAAATTCTCCATCACGTCTCAACATCAATGCGTTTCTTCTATAAATTCGATCTTATAAATCAAATAATCCTTATATTGCAGAAGCATCACTGAAGCATGATTCTTCAGCTTGTATAATGTAATGTAGATCCTTCGGATAACATCTATTTGGAGTGCCATGAGGGCCGTGGTTTTCAGAACGCATTTCAATTTTTTCATTGCAAATTTTGCTGCTGTAGCACTCATATCTAAATATTTTATTAACCAAAGTACTCATAAGTCTATATGTTTTATATAGTCATTTTCCACGGTTTGTATAAAAAATGGATGTGTAACGAATGTACACATGAGCGAAGCAACGTGGCCTGTTGCCTGGGTCCTATTTAACCATATTGTGCTATTTTAAATCAACTTTTGATAGTGCAAGTGATGAATCTTAACTTCACGCATTTTACAGTGTAGATAATTTCAAACTGCATACTGCACTATAATTTTGGATAGGCTTCGGATTATGCCCGGCCAAATGTTCACATACATGTATTTCAACTTTACTTGCCTAGTGTAGAATAATGACACTTGTCCTAACAGTCGCAAATTGTCCTTTTTTTAATTACCTTACCTTACCTAAACGTACCTAAGAAACTAATTTTATTTACCCGATCAACCGCCAGGCAAACACTGCCTACATACAAAGTGTACTAGCCATTAGGAGATGCCCACTTTCTCATAGTGTTTATGGCGGAGCAGGGCATATTTCGAAGTGCAGCCATAATTTTTTAACTAGATGGTGGGGTTTGCTCTTTGGACACAGCACATTAGGCATCTACTAATTAAAAGATGTAATAAGCTCAGGGAAAACATGACTATTACATGTTGCTCGCATGATTCACATCAACCTCTAGAATTCTTGTTAAAAAATGACGTTTTCTTTTAGAAAACAAAGTCACTTGTCTATGGTGGGGTTTGCTCTTTGGAAACAGCACATTAGGCATCTTCTAATTAAATGATGCACATGTAATAAGCTCTCGGGAAAACATGGCAACTACTGTACATGTTGCTCGTACGATCAACATCGACCTGTCGAATTTCATACTCAACCAGGGAACCTGTAGATAATAATGAAACTTTATCTCGCCAGGCAATCACTGCTAACGGAACGGGGCATATATAATAGTACATCCGTATATTTGATAATATGTACTGTAGTTAATGTTCTTCAGAAAATGATTATTTATTTTTGAAAACAAAATAATTTATCTATTTAATGATGTAAACAGCTCAGGGGAAAACATTTCTAATGACTCGTATGATCAACATGCTCAGGCAAATAAATGTAGCCATGTAGGTGCATGTATTTAGCTTCCCTAACGCTAGACAGTCACTGCCAGCCTACGAGCCGTTAGAAGAAGCTCATTTTCTCATATTGTCTATGACTGTGCAGGGCATATTTCGAAGTACAGCAGTATTTTTGTTTAAATATAGTTAATGTTGTTCAAAAATGATTATTGATTTATGAAAGCAAAATAATGTATATAGAGGGGTTTGCTCTTTGGGAGCACCACCATAGGCATCTTCTGAAGATGTAAACAGCTCAGGGGAAAACATGGCTACTAGCTCGTATGATCAGCATCAACTTCTCGAATTCCATGCTCAGCCAGGGAACCTGTAGATAATTTTGACGCATGTATCATGTTTCCTCGTGTTGTCACGAGCTTGTTGTTGTCAGTGTTTATCTGCAGGGCGCCCATTGTTTGCTTGTCGTTGTGGAGATTCCTATATGGAGATGCACCCTATTGATTATCGGTTTATCACATTTGTGCCTACGTGTATAGTACAATCTATTTCTGTCCAGCCGACATAAGCCCATCATACATTTGACATTGCCAATGCACAAACAACCGTGTTTGGTAAACTCACTGATGTGAACATCATCCTGTTTCTCGTGCACTTCCTCTTCCTAGCTCTGTCTCCAGTGCCCCCAAAATGCAAAGGTTATTATGACTGCAGTTCAGGAGCAACAATTGGTTTATACTTAATACCACCAGCCAGGCTCGTTTCACTGACGTTTCACTTGGACATCGGGTATCTTTGTTGCTGTGTCACCGAATGTTATGCAATGGAAAAGTCGAGCAGCAAATCCCATTCCGCTCATTTTAGCTTAAAGCGCAATATCATTCGAGTTGGTGAGCTCTTATTGACGTCATTTGACAATCATATTATCTCGAAATATTCGTTTTTTGTGCTGGGGGCCCCGAGGATTTCGATGCATTCTGATGGTGTGCAGGCAGCTTATATCTCTTAATATGCTAACTGAATACCATATATATAAATGTATCTTTGAGGCGCCATACCCTCCTTTTAACAGGATTTTAGGAATGTTTGTATTTGGATTTGCTATTTGAGCTCGACTTACATGTATCAAAGATGAAGTTGCTTGCAAAAAACATACTTTGCAACATAGCAAGGGCATGTTGACGGTAACATGTTTACTCTGGAAGGCAATATGTTCGAATATGCCAAAACATTGAGCGATATAAACGAAAAGCAACTTTTACAAAACGTAACTTGAAGGTAAATTCTGAGTTCATTAAGCTGATCTACTAGATAAGACCCGTTTAGAAACGTGCACAAAATGTATATTTCTACACAACTTATCAAAGGGTACACGAATAACACGTCAACTATCATAACAATTTTGTCTTATGCTGACCCTAACCGCCAGGCAATCACCGCCAGCATATAGGGCCGTTAGGAGAAGCCTACGTTACATGAAATCTATGGCGTTGCAGGGTCTTACCTGTAGTGCAGTTCTTTATCTATTAACTTTTTATAAAAAACGTTGGTTTAATCTGTTTTTCTGATGTAACTCTTGCATTCATTTCCAGTTTTGCATTATGCTACATTTTTGCGATCATCCTATTTATACATGTACCTTCATCATTTTTCTCGAAAGTTTGACTACCAATGCCAAGTTTTACATTCAACAAGCAGAGCATAAATAATATCATATACATGTAAAATAGAAAGAAACGTTTACATGAAGTAAGTTGGTCTGAAGCAGGAAGTTATCTTAGCCGTGCTCGTTTTGTCACAAAACCCTTCTGGAAAAAAACATCTTGGTTGAGCCGTTGTGATTGGTGGGAACCAGACAGATGCTTCAAACAAAAGGCTTTTGGGTGAGATATACAAACTGTTCAGAGTGTCAGTAACAATGGAAAAGGGGTTACTGAAAACTTGCTGTTTGCTTTTGCCACAGGTGTTTGTTTATCAATTACTTACTTCACAGTTCGATACCAGTGTATCCTGCATTGTTTCCGTTTCAAATATAGGCCTGCAACGGGATGTATACTATTTGTTTACATCGAAATGTATACATGAATAGACTGGAACGTGTCTTTGTACTAATCTGTTTCTGTTCTTATGGAGAAAACTAGTTTGGCTGGTTGTCGTTGTGGTGCATAGCATCATGTGTGCGGTTATGGATTCGACTCCTGTTGGCCATTAAATTCCATCTGAGCTAAGTGCTTAGGGCCCTCCTTTTGTAATTAATTTATTAAAGGTTAATTTGGCATCCGTATAGCTGGTGGAAATTGTTTGTTGGCGAAAATCTGGGGTGAATCGAATTCCCAAAATAACCTACAGTACAGCGGTGTTCAGATACATCGAATTGCGTGATCTTAAACATAGTGTCTGGAGCAATGTTCTCCAACAATTGTTCCCCGAAAGCTGTTCGCCAACATTTGTTTGCTGACAGTTGATCGCATAAGTTATAAGTTAGGTTATATGTGGTAAGGTTAGCTTAAACAGGCAATTGACTTATGATAACCACTTTCCGGGGAACAATTATTGGCGACCAACCTTCCGTGAACCCTTAAACATAGATAAGCAATCTATGCTAGAATAGTGAAGTTCGGTAACATTTGCATGTTCAGAGAAATTAGTATAATGTAACTCTAATCAAACACTGTATTTCATCCAAGTTTTTGAGCTTTGTAAATTGGGAGCTTGTTCCAGTCTCTGGAAGTTTTCTGTGAGTTTAACAATCCACTAAATCCTCATTGATTGTCACGAAATGTGTGTGCCATAAACACCATCAATTTTCCAAGGGATCAGAATGAAGGACTAAACTCGACAGCTGCACTTGAAAGAATTTAATTATTTATTCGTCCCACTTTTTCTCCTGGCAAAACTTCGCAACAATAATCGGGAGATAATGTAGCTCTGAAATTTCGGGCCCTGCATGCTTCATTTTAAAAACGCTCTTCCAGAATTGTTCTGAATTGCTTACATACGAGATAATTATTGGGTAAATTGCTGCAGTTGGCATATGTTTTATTTTGGTATTTTATTGGCATTTTAACGCCTAATTAATTGTATAAAACGATTAAATTTGTTAATTTACCTGATTTAATTTTGTGAAATGAATTTGCGAAAGTGAAATCTGGTATTGTTCAAAGCAGTTTAGATCTGGCTTTTGAAACTGGTCTTTCTATAGATTCCGGCATTTAGTGTACGAAGATATTGGAAGAAGAATCAACCTTATCACTGGATTTCACTCACCTTAACACTTGTTTAAAGGTTTAACTAATGGTAAAAAAAATTATTTTGCGTAATTTTAAGAAAACTCTGATTTACGTGCATTAAATCGTTTGATTAAATCTTATAAAACTATTATCCCTAAGTAACTCTAGTTTTTTTAAAAAGAAAAGGAACATGTTCGCAAAGAGCACAACTTCAGCTAATTTTTTGTTGGGATACGAGTATGCGTCTTGGTACAGGAATTACGATCGCATTTTTAGTTGTGAAATACGTTTGAAGTGTTACATGAAGTTTAGAGAAAAGTCTTATTTACGCATATTACATGATTTTATTAAATCCTAACAAGTATGTTTTCTTAAATAACCCGACATATTGTTAAAAAGTAAAAACTACAGAAAACAAGCATGCCTCTCGGTATACTGCTATCTGAAATACACGTAGCTGTTGTCTATTGCTGTTGTCTAATATGGCAATACATTTGCTGTACTGTACGCATAGTACATTTTTCTATTCAAATGCTATACACTGTCTTAGTAACAAAGTTGAACAAGTTTCCAAATCATCAGTTGCAGATGTTTTTTATCTGAGAAAATGATCGACCTTTCTGAAATTGTATGTGGGATGACATGATTCGATTTGTATGTAACTGTATAATCAGAACCTTGCACGCAGTGGGTGTAAGATATGTGTTGGAGGTTTCTTGATTTATTGAATTATTAAGCATGTCTAACTATACTCTGACGTCAGTACTTGTTTTGGAAACTGATACCAATGACACTCCAGTTTTTTGTTGACGAAGGATTGATTTCCCCTTTGAGACTGCTCCCTTGCTCTTTTCTTGCTTTGGTGGACATTTTTAAGTAATGTCACGCTAAGATGCTCTTGACAGTCGGCCTTATTTTTCTCTGTTGTTTCGAAAGCGTCCTTGTACTGTATATCTTTTAGCTTTTTTGTGTTCCTTGACTCTGAAGCATGCAGTGCTGTTGGCAAATCTGATAAGCTTTCAATCTTCCTCATCCATCTTGGAGTTTTTCAGCTTCACGAACGCTTTTTTCAACGCATAAAAACGATGCCCAGTCGAAAATAAATTACCGATTTTCTAAAAAAAAACAATTGCCATGAATTTGGTTCTGTTTTTATCCCAAAAACAGTCGAACTGTTCCTTTTACACCACATATACAGTATGTGATCATTCTTCTCTGCACAAATTAATCATATCACTCAACGCAAATTACAAGTTGGTGATTATCATTAAAGATTTCGCCCTGTTTCGCGTGTTTTATTTAACGAGATAATTACAACAATCAATTTTTTTCTCGTTATTTCGTTTTCAAATTCCCAATTTATTTTCTGTGTGCGGCGAAGGGCATCTCAGCTTGAAACCGTTCGCAAAACTGCAAATATCACTTAAAACGTCGTGCGCATAAAAGATCGTATTTATAATTAAATTTGAGGGATTCATCAGGGAGACGTTTTGTTTTACTTCAGAGATCTAATTATCGCGAATCTTCAGATCGATGCACAAAGTGTGTAATTCCGCCAGGCGAACACGTCGCACGTTTCCTATTTTTTTTCCCATCATGAATTTGGCTTGATGAAATTAATGCTGCAGATGCATGGACTGCTGGAGCTTAGTGAGCTTAACAAGGTGCTGGCAAATTTAGCTAGGAAGGAAGTTACTTGTATAAAAGTTGTTCTCATGTCAACGTATTTTCAAATGAATTATTGCCCATTATTTTTCTTAGAAAATATGGTTTGCAAAATAAGTTGATGTAGCATATTTTGATGCACTTATAATGCATACCCACGTACACGCATTTATTGTATTGTACAACCTGGAAGAAATGACAATGTTGAACCCACAGCTGTCGACTAGGTATGATGTCTGAGTGTTAACGAGTTAATATGAACTATAATAGTGCAAAATATGCCGCTGTATTACAGAATATGCCTTGCTTCGCAAGAGACGCTATGAGAACGTAGGCTCATAACATGTTGAACATATTAGCATGCTACGTGTATATACATGCCTCATTAATTTGCAGTTAGTGTTATCTCTTCATATTTTTAGATTGAGGTTTTTTGCAAAAAAAAAATATAGCTTGCTGGCATGTTTTATACGAAAACTACTTAATATAGAATTTTATACTAAATAATTTAATGTCGATTTTTGTACGAAAACAACTTAAAACGTTATTCAGCATTTTTGAATCAAGATTGTTCATAAGTTACCAATTCGAAAAATTAGCACCGATACATGGATGGACTGGATTGTTATTCAGCCATAATGAATTTTTGGCTGCAAGAAAATAGCGTTTATTGAATGAATTTTAGAACGATCAATTTTCCTTTATGGTTATTCAACAGAGCTCCCCACACCTGGTAATCTGGAATTGTCCGGAAAATTGAAATAGCCTGAAGAACTAGGGAAACGCAAGGGCAATGGATTTACTGTGAAAAAGTCAAGGAAATTCAACAAAGCAATAACATTTTTGGCTAAGAACAGTTATTGATTAACACATGAATGATGAAATTGTCAAATAAAACAAATTAATTTAAATTTGCTGCTTAGTTATGACAATTTGTTCCATCTCCGGTTTATACTGTATGTGATAGTAAATATATGCATTCCTTACGTTTTCATGTCGTAGTTGAGCATTTGACTGGTCTCGGAAATGTTTTTAAATCTGGAAGTTGAAAACTACCTTGAGGGGAACCCACTGCATATGTGCACGTACATGTATATAGAGTATATATTTTAACTCTAGTTGTCTAGTTTACAAGAATAACATAATAACATCTATCCTGGCTACCACTAACTTTTTTTGCTTGTTTTGTTTTGTACCTAAAGTAACATAAACACGGGAATGGCAATCAACCTGCGAACCGTTAGGAGAAGCACACTTTCTCGTGTATGTGGCGGAACAGGGACTATTCTGTAGTACGACCCCTTTTGGTTAAAATGTTGTTGGACTGAAAATGGAGAGTTCTAGTTTGTTTCAATGAATGCTCCCTTCTTATCGCAAAATTCCTTCGATGGTGGCAAGATGATTTGAAGAGAACACGTTCCGTAAATGCTAAGCAGAATTTCAGCAACGCTATTTTATCGAGGTGTGTAATTACCCTGGCAATGGTTGCTAAATCCCTCGACGCCGTTTGTATTTAAGTAGTACTTAATTTAGAGCCTCTGCCTAAGGAAAGGTTGCCATGCTGCCACTTTTCTTAATGCCTGCTCCAGAAATGATCTTGCGCTGCACTGTAGTCTTTGGCGCCGTGCTCATTAACTGGCTCGTAGATTTGCGTCATAATTCAGGAAATCAGTGGCGCTTCCGCTGTTTTGTCTCCGCACTTTGGTGTTTTTGAGATAAGCTACGGCCCATTATTCATGACTAAAAGCGAAGGAGAGATGATAGACAAAACTCCTTAGACGCAATGAGTTTGGTTTTGCAGCGTTTTGCCCGTATCGGAAGCGTATACTGCAACCGCCTAGTTTTAAGTAATGGGAAATGTCAACTGATTTCAGCCCATTTTTTCGCCTATTTTTAGTCGCAACTGCTCCCCGGCTCCATGTAAATCAGCTCGAATTGAAGCTGGATTCGCGTTGGGGCCTCGCTGATAAGGCACTTGCGATAAGTCGCTTTTTCTATTTCACTTTACCAGGGTTTTCACCCACAAAAAATGAATTATCCATTCGCTTGGAAATGAGAAAGGCAGAACTTCCATTCAGTTTAAGAGAATAAGCTGGGAGTCCCAGCACAAAATTTCCATGCAAACCAATTAAATCCTATATAGGAAATTATGGTTTCACGGGAATTTTTTGCAATTTGCAAGATTTCCCATATTTTGAATGGGAAACATTCCTGGGAATGCATGGGTCAGATTGGTTAGGAGTGGCATAATAAATACTAATTATTACATGTCTCGGAAATATTGGTTTTGTGCCCATCTAAACAGTTTTAATAGGAAACATGGGATTTATTGGCTAGCAGAACCAATGGAAAACATTGGAAACATTAATATCTAATGTATCCAACGTTACAATACCATACGTAATTTACTGTAGAAATCCGAAATTGTGTTCGGCTGTACTTCGGAATGTGCCCTGTTCCGCCTTAGACACAGTGAGAAGGGCGGATGGGCAGCTAAATACTGAAATTACATGTTCAAGTTACACTAAACTTTTTGTTGTAATAAATTAAGTTGGGTTATATTACAGTACACCAGGATAGGTTATAGGTTGGGCACTAAAAATTCAAAGTGCTGTACATCTACGGGTACAGTACCAGTATATCCTGGTTTAGTGTCTTTGGCGTTATAGATAGTGGGTGTCTTTTTGATAACCTCGGCATATTGCATAACATTAGGAATTGATCCCCATACAAAAATGTCTATCATAGCTCTGCAGAAAAACTTCGACTGCTAGGGACTTTTTCTGCACACTTTTGTATGGTCTTTGTTGATTTTTCTTTGCTGATTTTCTCCAGATAATATTCTGTGTAAATTATTGTGACTTTTTGTTGAAAAAAATTCAAAACAGTGGTCTACTTACATGTACGTCATGTTAAACAGAAGTCCTAGAACATCAAATGCGTGAAATAAACAACTTTAGTTCTATCTTTTTCAAAAATTTGGCCATTGCAACTACGTATTTTGAAAATTTGTTCTTGTAATTAGGATAGGATTTTATAATCACTTTGTAAATCGATTTGAATGTTTTTTTCCGTTTCCACTGAAATATACGTTTCCGTTATAGCTTTATGCACAAAGTGATTAATAAGTAATAAGCTTAGTCTGATCATTTAAAATACTCAGCACGAACCTATATAAATATGAAATGGAAACGATTTCAAAACGCATTCATGTCACGTCAAATTCAATTTGCAATAATTGTGAATTTTAAGGGATTGTATGCTTCACTCGTCTGACTGTAGGCAGATCTATCACGTCCAATATGTGCCTACACATGTTGCTGAGCCCGATCGATGGATAATCTGCAGATCCTTCATTCTGCATTTAAACATTTGACTTTCAAATGAACGTTTAATGTATTCTGTATGGGCTTTTGGTGGATTTCGTACGAAAATTTGAAGTGGGATTGAGATACAAGACTAATGCATTTTGCATGCGCACCCCATGTGCCTTGTAGGGAATGGATGTCTGAAAAAGAAGGCAAATCCTTCTCCTTTGTTTCCGTTAATTGCTCACTCAACCTGATGAAAGTTAAGGCATCTAAATCCTATGTATCATGTCCTTTTTGGGTTTTTCTTGTGCAAATGCGAACATGGAAATGAAATTGCTTTTTATTATTTCTGGCGCCACGGTTTATTGATTTCATTTTTCTTTTCTTACTTCCTTTCTTTCATCTTTCATTTTTTTTTCTTCATGCGGGTATTCGTGAAATTGAGATTTGTTTGGTGTAATTACGGTGCACTTTGCCCAGAAATGATCCCTCTTATTCAAACGGCTGTTTATGCAGGATGCTGGAAGAAAATCGTTTAATGTCATTTGTGTGTGCGCATTGGATTCCAAATTTTGAATCTAATGAAAAAATTGTCATTGTGCACAATAAACTGATTAGTGTTTTTTTGTAATTCTAGGCAACTGTTGTACCAGGAAGTATTCATCATGGCCATTCTGCAGATGCTGTTTTTGCTTTTTGGCATTGCCATAGGTAAGCTGAATTTCACTTTAATCATTTTGTTCCTGGGGTGCAATACGCATGTTTAAGTTTGGCAAATGCGCTGGTTTAGTCAAATTTGTTTACAAATATATTCCAGGGCATTCCTACACTGAATACAGTACTTTAATAAAGCTTGTGAATACATGTATATTAATAAAGATTTGATCTGAATATGCCCCAACCAAAGCTATTTTGTTGATGACATGGCTGAGATGATTAGTTTTTTTGGCAGTCGCTTATCGCTATTGAGTTCCAAAATAATGTACAATCGTTCATGTAAATATTTAGAATGAAGATGGATTTTACTATTCCTGTTATGAAAAAGTTTGTTGCATCTATGTTGCCCAGTGGCCACCATGTAATACTGTAGTTATTCAATACGAATGTTTCTATTCTATTTATTTCGCCTGCTAAAGATTAGTTATACTTTATTCAAAACATGTCAAATTTAAGTTTGTTCAGTAGGCCTATACATAATGCATGAGAAATTATATGATGCGTTTCCGAAACAGCTCTTGGGAATAAGACTTTTCTCCTTTCATGAATGCTTTATAAGATTATTTTACCTTTAGAGTGTTTAACTTTTCCATCGATTCATTACCTTGCTTTAATCAGCTAAAATTTTTTGTTTTAAATTTAGCGTCGTATTTTATAATCATTATTCTTAATTATCTAAAGTTGAAATTCAAGATTCAAATTGCTCTTGTGAATAGGGTTCTTTTTCTCTTCCCTTGCTTTAATAAACTAACATAATTTTTGCAAAATTGAACATTATATTTGACCTCAATACATGTATACTGAATTTTTCAAAGTTGAAGTTTTATATTAAGATAAGTGTTTCTAGATTCGAAGTAACTATAATTCCATTTCAAATTACTGCCCTATAATGTCCTGTGTGTTTTATACTGTATCGCTTAAATGAAAGAAATAACCAAATTTTCCTTACATCTGCACTTACATAGGCATACTGTTCCAGATCTACTTAATTACTTTAATAAAGTTTCTGCCTCAAATTACATTTTACAGTTTAGTGAGACGATGGAGCAAAATTCCAAAACATAGCACCAAACTGTTGAACTGATTTATTCTTTTATGTAAAAATATTGGTTCTGGTCATTAATTTAAGCGTCAGATCGATCGCACATACTTTTTGTGATATCTCCAAGATCTCCTTAATAGGACCCGCCTGTCACGTGCCATGCACTAATCAGTCGCGCACTAGTTTCCAGTTAGCGTGTTCAGTGGGATGTACGACTTACTTGGAGTGTTAGATTAATGGCAGGCCATGGAAAATAACACATGCTTGAATAATTGCCAATTCCCTTAAGTCCATCAGGATCAGTGTCAGTGCGGCTATCAAATGCCAGCTAATTTGCCTAACATGGGATTTGCTTCGCTAACTTTGCCACGTTTTCTGCGTAGCACTTGACTTCGATGCCACGGCACTTAATTGCAACATGGTTTTAATGAATGCTGAATATCAGACCAGCTAATCTGCTTTGCTCTAAATGAGGATGGTTGGGTAACTGGTTGTTAGGGCGCGCATCCAGGAACAGGTTCGAGCCTCAAATCTTAATTAAAAATCCCTTTGCACTAAAGTGCATGGCCGCTGGCGAATGTGAGATTTAAGACTGAGCATATAGCGTGGTTGGAATTACCAGGAGTCATTGCATTGAAATTAGCCCCAGTTTGAGAAGTCTAATGGACCATATGAACACAGTGAGAGAAATCTTAGGCTCTGAAGGTCAAAGGTTGAAACCATAGCGTTCGACAATTTTATGTGAATAAGAACAATGGAAGTTGAGATTATGCTCATGTAGAGATAGCATGATGAACAATTTGAGGAAGTGACAGGTGGGGATTCCGAAAACCATATCAAGTATGACAATGACATCATATTCACGTTTAATCGATCACTATCCTCTTAACCGTTTGCGGTATTAAAGACTGAGCACATAACGTGTGAGGATTACCAGAAGTCATTGTATTGAAATTAGCACCAGTTTGAGAAGTATAATGGACATATGAACACATTGAGTGAACTCTTAAGCTCTGAAGGCCATAGCGTTCGACAATTTTATGTGAATAAGAGCTATGAAAGCTGAGATTATGCTCGTGAAGAGATAGCATGGTAATTGATGAACTAGTTGAACAAGTGTCAGGTGGGGATTCTGAAGCCATATCACGTGTGATAATGACGTCACATTCACGTTGAATCGAACTACATGTACATGTTGAAATTGAACTAAATGTACATTTAGTTGCCTACCACAAACTGTTAAGAACATAGTGATCGATTCAACGTACATGTGCAATTTACGGAAATGTTTCCTAGACACAAATTAAACGCTTATAGATTAATTCCGTCTTATACTGCAACTTACAAATTGAAACTAGTTGCCAATCATCAACGGTTAAGAATATAATAATCGATTAACTATGGAGATGACGTCATAGGTTACATGCAATATGATATGGTTTTCACCATCCTTACCAATCATATCCTATTCAATCTTCAGCCAATTACAATGCTATCTTCAAACGTTTTGGAGGTTTTTCAAATAGTTATAGGCTTTCTCCTCATCCTGTAGTTTGTTATGCCTATCTCCAAGGAGGCTTATTGTCTTTCTTTTCTACTGGCAAGAGATCGTATTTATATTTGAATGCATATGAATAAAAAAATTTAAGCTAAACTGTGCAAATATGAAGTTATGCTCGAGGTATCTTATAAATGTAAGCCTTTAACGGAGCATATTCTCATTCTTGCTGCTGCATTGAATAATGTATTACTTTTGACAAATTTGACAAATATTATGTAAGCTTTTCCAATATTTAATGAACTAAAAGTGAAGGAACTTAATAAATGTAATGCATTTTTTCATCGTTACGACCTTTAACGTCCTACTGTGGTTAACCCTAACAACACTGTATGTATTCCATAGCGCGTGAATTCATACTATCAATAATTTGAAGCATGTTATGTTTAGTGTTATGTGGGTTGACAACCACTTTTTGACCTTCTTCTCTTAAGCAAATCCTGCCACTCATGAATATTTTAATTGCTAATTAAATACACGCTCTCGATTCAGTTCGAATTCGCCATATTTTCTTGTTTACGAAAGATGGTTGAATTCCCTCAAACCTACCCAATTTCTTTTCCGATTTTCTTCGGCCATCAAATCATATTAAAATGCAAATTGCTTTTGGCATTAAAATGCTGAATGGGAAAGCAGGCGGTTCGAAAATCAATAAAATGAAAAACAAGGAGGAAAAATGATCGATCATTTGAGTGGGTCTAGCAAGACATATACATGAATGAATAGTAAAAAGCATGCATTTACTCAAAATATAATTAATTACTGGAATAAATGAAAAGAAAACCACATTTCATTCTAAACATCTGGTGTTTTTCAGGACGTGGCGAAACCTTCATAATGGCAATCGCGGAATGTGCAAATTCTACATGTATTTATATTTTACTTGTGTAGTAAGCATATACATGTACAAGAATGACTTTTGTCCTTAACTGTCTGAATTTAGCCATTGTATTATTTTTTGTTTACGTAACCTTACTTAAACTAACCTAGCAATGTAATGTAGTGTTTATACCGTCAGAAAAAGTCAGGTTAATGAAATGTGGATATTTTGCCCAAAACGTCAGGCAGTCAGGGAAAACTGCTCAAATTTTTAATTTCAAATTTTTTGACTGGAAATTTTAATTTTCAATTCATTTTTGTGAAAAACACCCTATAAAATACACATACAATTCGTTATTTCCAGTTGAGGTTTTCAAAAATATCGCCTAAGGCGTTCTCTTTTAAAGAAACGAACTAAAATCCATCATCGAAATATGTTTAAATTGAGGGACAATTTCTTGGGTTGGTCAAGGAAACATTTTGTCAAGTATTCCTATATTTTACTGCAATATTCCGTGGTAAAGAAAAATATAGCAGGCACTGTCTAAAATTCATCCTGTAAGATCTGATTTTTCTAAAAACTTCGCCTGCCTATTTTAAATCTGTTATTTCTGGTCTAGTTTTTTTTAAAACAAAAAAGGGTCTTCAAAATTGCATTAGGACTGCATTTTTTTTACAAATTTCGCCTACGGCGTTCCCTTAAATGTTAATTGGCAGGCATTGCTCTCATGTTAATATTAACACCCATATAATTTTTTTTAAAGAATGGTCTAGTTTTTGTACAAATTTTGCCTAAAACATTCTCAATTCTAAAATATACGCCTAGTCGCGGCGAATGAAAATGCGAATTTTTTTCTCAATAATATCAGATGAAAATTGGGAAACAGATCAGATTTAGTATATGCATGTGAAAAAAGTTTAAAAATATGAGATACATGCACTTGAATAGGCGAACTGTGGAAAATAGTGAATTTTACTAACACGTGATATTGTTTTTGATAAGTCCAGGAAATTAATCAGATTTGGTCAAGGGGAAAGTCAGGGAAATTGAGTTGCAAATGTTGGTATGAACCCTGTATTTTTGATTTGCTGCCCCAAACATCAAGCAATCACTGCTAGTACTGGAGCCGTTAGGAGAAGCGTTCGTTAGCTTGACCTACATAATTTGTAACAAGTGCTTAATTTGATTTGTTAAATTTGATTGTGTAAACAAAGCCCGAAAAGCATTTCGCAATACTTTTCCATTTATCCATTCTTGGTTTATTTCTCTAGCCGCGCCAAACGCCACCAGCATCCAGACACCGGAAGTGACGCCCACGTCACTACCGTCCAATAGCAGTATTACTGACCACACAGTTATCGCGGAATCTGTAACAGAAACCACCAATGTGACTAATGCCTTTGCCAGGGTGACGGACCCTGGAAGGACCACACTCGGTTACGAATCGAGTTTGACCTCGTCAAACCCAAATTTTACCACACCAAATGTCAATTTAACCACGCCGAACTTCAGTGTGACCCCATTAAAGGCCAAATTAATGTCCAGCGTCAATTCGACCTTGTTCACAGGCAGTTTGACCACTAGTTCCGATCAGGAAACCATGTCAGAGTTACATGACTCTCCTTCCGAATTCTTGTCGGACGATCCACCGCTCGAAATCGACGACCTTGAGAACTTTGCGATGGTCAACCTTTCGTCGCAGTCGTTGTCCGAACCTTCAAATGTCACCATGGTTGACCCAACGTTTTTTCTGCCGTCCTCATCAGACACTGCCATTGATGATGGCCGAACTTCAGCTACAATAACGACCAAACCTTCCAACAGTTCAGTAAAATCATTAGTGTCTGAGGAGACCACTGTTACGTCACCAATTATAAAAGCAACGTCCCCCACGCAGGGGTATGCACGGAATGTTGCCAAAGACGCATCCACACTACCAAATCCTGTTTCAGGTAAGGCTTTGATCTAAGTCATGCAACTTCAGTGCTCACAATTTGTAAATTTCCACCGATTATTGAACTGTCCTTCCAATGTAAAATGTCGGTCAGCACATTCTTAAGTTTACAAGATTGAAAATTCTGTTTATTTTCAACAAGTAAATATACACTTACTTAGCGCAGCACACCAAAAGTGTAAGTTAACTTTGCGTATTTAATCTGCATTTGTTGCAAAAATGCTTTTTCATAACAAAAGTTGACCACTACTTTTGTTTCCCAAAACCAAACGATGACTGATAGTGCATTAGAGCATACAAAATACGATAATTTGAAAATAGACTTTCCCTGTCATTCTTCTCTACTAGACAAATAGGGTTTAACTATCAATGTTTTGTGCACATTCGGAGCTGGAAGTACTGTACACCGGTCTACTGGTTATGAAAGTCATGAAATGAAATTCAGGTCATGAAAGTAATGGAAAAAGTCGTTAAGTAAAATTCAGACCATGGAATTTTTGCTTTTGACTGATTCACAAAAGAAATTTTTTGGTTAAAATCCTTCATTTGTCATTCAGTTTTGTACCAAATTTCGCCAACGTTTTTTTTTTTGGCCAATGATCATATCTTCACTCTGGTAGAAGATGGTTTATGAAAATCACTATTTAGTAATGACATACAACTTGAACGGCCTAATGTTCTAATAGGCATTGAACAAAATTTAAGCCATGAAAAAGTCATTGAAATGTTATGGAATTTGTGACACTACAATATACAAGGTGTTATACAAGGTGTTTATAAAGGTAGTTTGCAACTTTAAAAATCCATAACAATAATTGTAATTGAAATAAAGGAACATTTTTGGTTCATGTGCTAAACCTGTTACTTCCTGGACTTTTTTTGAGTGGGAATATCCTTGAATGGTATCCATGATTTAATGACCAGAATAAGCAATGCCTCATTGCCATTGCCCCTGTTGACGTGAAAATGCTGTCTAGTTCTAAGGAGATGATTGAAATTCCGATTAAATGGCGCACCTGCCACCAGACAGCACATGTCGAATTTGACTATACCCCAAAAAACCTTTTTGTCAGTTTATCACATGAACCAAACAATGTTCCTGTATTTCAATTAAATTCCTGTTATGAATTTTTAAATTTGTGAAAAACCCTATACGTGTATTATATGTACAGGGTGAGGCAAAAAGATGTTAACATTAAATGGGTGTTTAATCACTTTAAATTACAAGGCAGGGATTTGGTTACAAGGTTTCGATTTGGCACCTATTTGGTCTCGGGACGCCATGTTGTTAACATTTTGTTGCCTCACCCTGTATAGTACCAAATTTCATTAAAATCCCTCCAACCGTTCTTCTTTTTTAAAAATGATTTTGGAAACTTATTGAACACCCCTCATAGCATAATGCTGCCCATTTGACGAGTGTTTTACAGAAGAAAGTCAGAAAATCGTGCTATTTCATCCTATTTTTTATTTGGTACCTTAGCATCCAGCAACTCTTTCATCCGTTGCTTCGTGTCCATGTTGGCTTTGGTCCTAATAAGGATGTAAACGCTTTTTATTTGGTCACATGATCTAAGCAGCTTTTCAAGCATCATTTTGCCCATGAAACCTGTGGCACCCGTCACCAAAACACTGCGATTTGCGAAAAAATCCTTCACCCCATGGTCGATGACCAGTGGGCAGGTGGTGGTCGAACCGGCGCTCATTTTCATGATAAACTTGTATTTTCCATATACCAAGAAACCCTTCAAAGAAATAATTATCATGTATTATTATATCAGAGTTACAATGTATGCAAACTGTTTCAAACTTATTGCCCAATGGTAAGGATCCTATATTAGCTGTAACTCAAATGGTTTCAAATATTCCACTCACATAGTTATCTTTCTGCCAAAGCCAATTAGCCACTGACTGATTAATTCGAATGTTTTGCAATTATTTTGAGGTTATACTTTGATCTTTCACTTAATTCCCTATCGTCGTACAAATCATTGGACATTTTAATTCTACCATAGCCTCCTAGATATAACAGGTCTATGCAGTTGATTTGCCTTATGTTGCGTTGTCCAGCCAAATTCCTTGTGTCATCCAATGAACAATGTCACATCGACATTAGCACTATTTTAAGCAGAGCTTATATGTGTGCTCATTGGCTCACATTAGCATCCATTAGCAACAAAACAATTTGAGTTCAATATGAACATGAGTTCTTACTGAGTTGAATTAAATTGAACATGAACTAAAAGAATATTCCGGTATTTCAATAAAAAGTGTGTCGTGTTATTAACTTTTAAAGTTGTAAACAGCATTTAGAAACACCCTTTGCTTTATTTTACAAGGTAGCTCGAAATCCGCGAGATTGGAAAAAAAATAATTCAGGGTGTTCCCTAATAATATTATTAGTATTTTTGGAAAATATATTTACTAAAAAAACCTATTGTGGTTTCATTATTAATAATATGACTAAGGCCATTATTTTAGATGTAATTTTTCAAAAAAAAACTTTCGCCAAAAGTCCACAAGAAATTGTCCTTAATATTCCCTTCATAGTTAAAAGTTGAAAGTGCGTTGCGTAAATCAGCTTTCACTGACACTTTCAAAAGTCGAACTTTTCCATTTTTTTAAAGTGTCATTTTCCGATTTCAGAATGCGTAGTGATCACCCCTTATTTTAACTTCTCAAGTTATTTTAACTTCTTTGAACAAAGAGTTGTTAAAATGAAATTTATTTAGTACTTTTGGCTTTTTTTTAAAAAAAAATACCAAAATCCATAATTGCGTAAAAACGCAATTTTATTACATAATTTTACTGTTTCAACTTATAAAACTGATATAGTATAGGATGGTATGCATATTTGTCACTTTATATGAAAGGGGTCTTAATAGCTTCCTATGCAGAATGGGCTTTGAAAGTGGCACTTTCGTTTAAATGCAACTGACCGAACCTTTAGGCTCAATAGTAATGCTTTCAAGTCTCGATGCAACGCACTTTCAAATTGAAAGCTTCGCTTTGGTCCAAAAGTTCCAGTTACTAGAAGAAGTGGGTTTTATATACCCGGCTCCTGAAAAACATTTTAAGGAAAATATTAAGGAAATATTTAAAGAATTCATTATTTGTTGTAAAAATTTCGTCAATTATGTTTCCTTCCAATCGTTATCCACATATGAAGCAGGGTACTTTTGGCACGTACATAATACCCATTAATATTGATTAATACATATTAATTAATTAATAATAATTCATTTTTATTAATAATTATGCGTTCAAGAGAAAACAATCACTTAACCTTTTTTTTTGAAGAATGCTTTGCTGGCTAATATTAAACGATATAGAAATCAACGGAAAAGCTCAAACTCACCCTGTCCCAATGACTTCAACGCACTGATAATGATTATGAAAAAAAATTGGAGACAAGCATGATTTTACTTTTTCCGATCTGTTTCTCTATTGGTCGAAAAAATAAAAAAGAACCCCTTCACAAAACAGAAAGTTGAGAACAAAAAATTATGGGGTCCAACTTTTAAGGCTAGGAGCCCTCCTATTAATGTTCAAGGTAATCAACATCATATCTATTGTATATTTACTTATCACTTGTTTAGGGTTTACCCTTGTATAGAGATTTGTTTATGCCCACCCATAGCTGATGATGTACATGTATACGTCGGTGTGAGATGAACCGTTTTAAAAGGGTTTGAGAGGGTCTGCTTTTGCTAAAAACGTTGACTGAACTAACTAATCGAAATTTTTGTTTGATTTAACTAAGATTGGAGTTAAAATTTAAAAGTGATGTAAGGTTATGGCATACATGACGCTATAAGGCCAGTAGCATCAACACCTTTGTTTGTTCACAAAACACTAGTCATGGCAAATAAACTTGATAACAAAGACATTCAGTACAAAAGAAGTCTATATAAATACAAGCTTTGAAACAGATTAACCTTGACATGTTATTAAAATGATTTTGTAACGATGTTCCCATTTATTCCTTGAATTGCATGCTAACCCATAATAAAACGCGTAAATTACGTAATATACTGTATATACGCACATACAGGCTCATACAGGCAGGTTCTTTTGTTGATATATTCATACTGTATATAAATAAAAATAGATAAAATTCAAAAGGTCATGATCTAAGATTGACCCATAAATTGTAATAAATTTTCTTTATTTGTGAATAATTCCATGAAGGAATGTGTAACTTTAAACAAATAACAGGTCCCTGATGAATAAATAAATCTTCATGGAAATCAATACATTTAGCGATAATCATAATTTCTTAATTTCTTAAGTAAATAAATTTAGGTTAATTCGTTAGCATGGTGGGAATAGGCGATGACGTCACTCGACTTCAGGATTACGCTTCTGGGGGTAGCATTTCGAATGGTCATAATATTTCAAAAATGATATGCAGTTAAATCCATCAATGTAAGTTGCCCCCAATATTTCTTATTTGATATATTTGATACCTGTTGAAAACAAGTTTCTAATGCCAATGATATAAAAACACCTTTGAAAATTTTTGCAGGATTGTGACGTTTTTCGACCATATCATCAACTGTATGCATTCAAATTTATCAGGGATAAGCCGCAGCGTAGAACTATGCTGCTACTCTTGAAGCTTTCGAAATCGCCTGCTAGCCTTCAGCGGCAAGCGATTTCGAAATCTTCGAAATCTGCCCAAGCCTTGAGCTGCGCTAGCGACACGGTTAACCTAGAGGCCGTAGGTTAACCGTTCGGCCGTTCGGTAACCGCAAGATTTAACCCCCCGAAACTGCGAGGAAGGGCGTATAGTTCTTCGCCAAAACTTTGTAAACAAGGCCTATGCCTTCATTAATACTTCTAAAAACACACTGAAATCAATGGCCTCCTTGTTTTGCAAATAATATTAGTTCAATTTAATTTATTTAAAATCTAGTGTTCGTGCTTGCATTGGCTATTAGGGTTACACACGAATGATACACTGCACATACCGCTCCATTTAATCATTTTTGAGGGAGAATAAGAAACAATATATAGGATGTTTTTTTTTTAAATTTCCACCTTGATAATTAAAAAACGGCATGAGATAGAGAAATCTTTTTTGGGGAGAATGTTTATCAACCGTAGGGGGAACCATTTGTAAAACATTCGCAAATGGCAGTGACCCACCACTTGACCCCTATTGACCCC